>JABASH010005264.1:0-12402 GCA_019776445.1 Tomocerus maximus | reverse complement strand
TGAAAGCAATAAAATATACAAATAAAAATTTCCCTCTCATTGTCTAACCTTCTCCACAATGAATACATTTCAGCCGATTACTTATATACTTATAATGAACATTTTACAATGTTAAATACAGATATGATTAATCGGTGCCTCCAGTGTAGTTGGATTTACAAAGATAAGTTGTTATCAATTATCATTGATGTACTATATTATCATTTATGATTATTTTTTAATATTATTCGACAATAAAATAAATTTACCACAACAATCAGGCTTTCATTCAGCGGATGTTACTTTATAAATTTATTAACGAATCAGACTTTATTTTTTCAAGTCTTTTTCCCTTTGCTATAACCTAATATTTGAATACTACGTTTTGCTGCAGAAATAATATAAGTTACTAAAACAGTATTGTCTCTACCTCAAAGAGTGTGTTCATATTTCATATAATATCATCATCATATATCACTATCAACTCCAATAATTGAATTAGCTCTTTTTGGCGACATGTTGCATACTTGCATAATGTTTGTAAAATGGAAGTAGGTATACTGCAGTCCAGTAAAGCATCTATTTTGACATCACTTTGGAATTTTCGATTGAGCTGTATATTTGTCAAAACTATACAGTCTGCTGTCATATATGACAAACGTGATGAGAAACTTACTGTGGAAATAACCAGTAGGTACGTTGAAATCACGAACAGTAAAGGGGTTACGAATATAAGGAATATAAGATATTTTAATGCCCTCTTTCCTGTACTCAATAAAAACCAGAGTCCAAAATCATATAGGGATAGGAGGAAATGTAAAGGAAAATACAAAAAAGAGACGCAGTACTATTACATTGCATATAGCAAAAAGATTATGAATGTCTGCTTATTTGTAATCGAATAGAAATGCACTTGTGTTGTTTGTACAGTAAACATAATTGTATTGTATCTACCCAGATTGAAGTAAATTAATTATCTTATCTGGCATTACATAAGTGTTTTTGTTAGTTAAGTCATTTAAATATTTTTAAATGAAGGACGTATGCCCTATACCGATAATAGTAAAGAATGAAACCCCAATAAATTAATTCTAATTCTGTTCTACGAATAACTTCCGCTATAGATTTCCATTGTACCAATGACAATTATAATCGGAAAATTAAATCAACTCAGTTGTGAAATCTGAAATCTCAAAGACAATCACGAATAAAGCGAAATTAAATTAAAATGAACTTTGCTTTGTCTTAACAGATAACAAGGGGATGACGTATGATGATTAAGTAATAAGTATAGCGAATGACATTTTTATTTTAAGTATTTTGAAGTACATAAGCCTAAAAACTTGATATCGTTTAGAAAAAGGAATGAAATTGATAAAATCAAAGTACAATCGGATATGAGACACCGGTTTGGCTTTTTTTGGTGATGTTGCAGAAAAGGTATCTTTGGCTTAGTTAGTGTCGGGCCGAGAGCAATTTTCTGCCATCTACCTATTCGTGAAGAAGGCAGAGTTGGACGAAAACTGCCTGGAGCACATGGGAAGTCCGTGCAAGTGGGAAGATTTATAATTTTAGAATGCGAATTTTCCGGCAGTCGGTCGGATCGGTCTGAGTCTGGTAGTCTGATTCAATTTCACATGTCATTCAGTCAGACTGATTCGGAGTTTATCGGCTGGCATTGCATAAGTACCACGAAGTAGGAAGTTGCTTTTTCTCTGGTGCTGAGTGCTGACAGATTTTGGGAAAGACGAGCGAGTTATCATTCAATCAGATGCCCACCTGATCACGCTCTTTCATCATTCTTATTCGCTTAATTGACATTCAACATTTGACAGTCAGTATTCGCTTTGACTGACACAACCGCCGTTCGACTTATCTCACCCGCTGCACTGCAACTGCTGACTCCACAATTTTTGTAAGTTATTTCCACTAATTCTGTCTCTACTTCATTACCTGCCACTTCTTTTTTGTAGTTCATAATTTCTTCTATTTATGTCAAATTATTATCTCTTGTTCAACAATTCTTTTTCTGACTGGAGTGCGTTTGCCATTCTTATTTGGTCACCATAATTCCAATTCTGATATCAGGAATTCTGCACTGATTCAATTGATAGCTATAGGATTGCATTTTCAAATTCGGGCAACAAGCCACTTGATGCATTCACTAAATATAGGAAGCGTTCATTTTCTCTTCAATTTTAGCTAAAAAGTTTTATACTTCGTTCGTGACAGGGAATGACTTTATTTTAATGTAAAAGTTTCATTTTCACGTCAATATTCAATATTTGACATGATACTTTATTCCTTAACCACCCGGCGAGAAATGAACTGTGGCAAGCATCAAATATTAAACCTAGGATTAGAGTGCTTTAAATAATACTGTCAGCTGTTAAAACATAATCTAAACTTACTAGTACTGAAAATAATTTTTTCCGTTTAATAATAAGTATTACATTTTTATAAATTGCAACGTGTAAATTGTAATTTGAAAAAGTATTTTTGAAATATTATTATAACTAATTGTATAAAAAAATTTAATTTTAAGGATTACAATACTTAGCTTTGCCAAACTTAGCAATGTCTGAAGGGGAGAGCGAGGGAACCAAGTTGGCTGAACAGATTGAAGAGCTGGAAGTTTTACAGTCCATTTATGACGGCGACCCAGATTTCAAATGCATAAACGATCACACTTTTCAATACAAGGCAAGTTTTCGCTACGTTTTTACTTTTACTTGATTATAATATCTACGAGAAACGTCTATGTGGTGATTCATGCAATCAAAAGTTTTAAAATCTGGATAATTTTATTTTTGGCATCGGTTTCTTCAGCGGAATGTTAAGACAAAGTTGGATCATCATGATTGATATTTATGATCATATGTTTTTGATCGAGCTGTTAATTTCAGGACACATTGTGCATCTGTTTTATTTTCAAATCATGCATTTCTCGTCACAGACATTTATCTCAGATTAGCTCAATAATTAAAAAATGACAATTTTCCTAATCTTATACAATTTGAATCATTTTTAAGTTCGGGAACGAGGGGGAGCCAACCTCAGTGTTGCTAGAAATAAAGTGGCCAAGTGACTATCCTTGTATTCTACCGATATTTGGGATTAATGCGTTCTACAACAACCACTTGTAAGTTTGAATTACTGTCTCCTGCATATCCGTCTCGCCTTATCTAACTACGTTGTATTAATGCAGTAATAGTATAATAATAATTAATAATTAGAGAAATGCAAAGTAAAGATAAGTTTTCACAGCCAAGCATGACACTTTACGAGATCATTCCTCTGCACACTACTGCACTGCCATGACCACAATATTTTATTAATTTTAATTTAAAATGCACTGTTCGTAAGTTATGACTTATGACTGGTTTCCTCCCAAACCGACCTGTCTGCCTTATTTCATCATTTTCTCCGAAAGTACTGGAGAGATTTGCAAGTGGTAGAAACCTTTTCTATAGGTGTTTTCATATCTTCTAGATACCATGTACAGTTTTGATTTTTTTCCATATTTGTTTTATAAATTTTTGAAGCTGACTAAATTCGCTTAAAATTAATATAATCAGACTTCTCACATAGTAAAAAGATTTGTTGAAAGTGTTTGACGCTTTCGGCCGGGACATTTGTTGAATTCTGCATAAAATTGTTATGTATGACTTGGAAATCCCGAATACCAGAATAAGACTGTCTTAGCTTAGCTGGAAAGCGTTTCCAATTTTTGGGCCCATTTCAAAAGATTCGAGCTTCGATTCTTGATATGCCGAAGGAGCGTAACAGCGTAACGCTCCGTTTTTCCTAGTAATAAACTAAAGTTGTTCCTCTTTTTCACTATCACTGTACAGGACACTGTAATCCAGCGCAAGAAATTCATTACAATAAGGAATGAGGCCCCTTTTTTGAATTTGTATTTGCAAACATAAATGAAAAATCGACATACATTTTTTACATGTATTTCCCTACCCAAAATTAAAATATTCAAACTAAATTTTTGATGCTTTAAAAAAACTTTTTCAAAAATCGGGCTTCAAGGCAGTAATGAAAACCCTATTACTGTACGTTCAGCCGTTTTCCCGGAATCGTTTTCGCTCAAAGATTTCCCCCTTAATAGGGAAATTAATAGTTTTTAGTCGATGTTAGGTGCGAGAAAGAAAACTTTAACAAAAATTATTTGCAGGGTAGGGTTGCTTGCACAAGACTGCCCCCCTTCTGTGTGTTGCTGTGCTCGGTTGAACATTATAGCCTTCGAGAGATTTCGGCGTAGTGCCGTAAATTCCTGCTTATCGAATCAGAAAACAGTGTAGGCCAATGAGATTTATTCCTAACCAAAGATTGGTCTTGTTTGCAAAGATAATTCAATGCTCGTTGGCTAATTTTGCCATACCTAGGGCCAGGAAGACACTGTAGACGTACAGTGCGTCCAGCTGTGTAACAACAAAGGCTTGTGAGCAAGCCTACGGTATAATTTGTCTTCAGAAAAGCAAAATCAATCTTTGTTCCTAATGGACCCAAACTAAGAAGTCGAACTCTAAAGCCTCCCACACCTTCATTTTAGATGCAAAATAAGACCTTTCCCTGTTTTTTTCTATAAAGACTCCGAACACTCAATGACTACGTACGACTAGACTACGACCCAAATATCTATTTCATTGCTGGACACAAACATCTTAAGATATCCCTCTCTTCAGTCTCTTCCTCCCTTGTTAGTTTAATTGCGGTAAAAGCAAAAATGCATTTGACCGAAAGTTAGTAGCATTGTTGATTACAAAAGATTTTATGATCAGGAATAATTATTTTTTACTTTTAGGTCGAGTGCAGTTAAATGTGCTATATTGAAAGGGCTTCATCAGGAGGCGAGCAAGGAGATCGGAACTCAGTTGACTTACAACATAATTGAGTGGGCCCGAGAAAACCTCGCGAGTTTAATTGAATCTCACCGAATTAACGAGGCCGAGAACTCCAATGAAACTGTTAGTGCAGCAGTTACCAGCCAAACGGTGGGTTAACTTCATTTTGCACAATTCACTGAATAATTGAATAATTCAACATATAATAAAAAGAGATTGAAGATTTAATTTCGCCAAAGTTTATGACAATAGGAGGAGGAGAAGGAGGGAACTTCCGAAGCGAAGACCAAAGAAAAGAAGGAACAAATGACAAAGAGTCAAAAGCGAAAGGAGTGGGACCGCATGGATTCGAAGGGTGAGAAGCAACGTGGACATGACTGGGTGGATGTAATTAAGCATCTCTCCCAAACAGGCTCTAAACCTGAACCTGCGATCGATGTCACTGCAACTTCTACCAATCCTTTAAATACTAGCTAATTCACCATTTTATTTTTGTTACTTTTTTATTTTAGTAGTGCTTGATATTTCAGAGATGTAAGTACAATATAATATGGAGGTTGAGCTTGTGAATTGACTGTTTTCCTCCTTTTCATTTCTTCAAACATCCATTACAATCATTTTTACCTTGTAGAACAGACAAAATGCATCCATATGCGTAGGATATTCCAAAATGTCCATATTTACTTATTAGTATGATTGTAGTGAATTTTAAAGCCATTAACTTATTTTTACATTACACTGCTACACAAAAATAGCCCTAAGACATTATTTTTGACGTTTAATCCGTATCAAACTCCAGATAATTTTCTTTTCTATTTAAAACTGTCAGATGTGGGAGAGAGATGGATCTTTAATTCGTACCATAGTGCAGAAAGGATTACATTATACTCAATATATATTGACTTCCGTCTAGAAAGATATTAACTCACTCAAACACTGTTAAGGCACCTTTTATCTAATCTAATTGGGAGAGAGCAAAATCATAGTACATAAATAGTATAGTGTGCAATATGTAAGTTGTATAGTTTTCCAATGTTTTATATCTATGTATAATAACAAGCTGAATTAGTATGCAGTATATAAGTATGCGTAAAGAATGAGACAAAAGAAGGCAATGGTTATTATTTAGCCGATGTAGCAAGAAAGGGTATTATTAAAAACAATAGAGACTAAAAGTTAAAAAAACCTCGGAGAGGGGTTTCGGTGTAAGTTGACGTTCCCGTGGTAGATGTCGTAAGACTGGTAACTGTCCAAACTATCCATTGAAGTACTACTACTTCATAAAGCTGTCTTTCCAACTTTTTTCCGCAAAAATTGTTTTAGTGAAAAAACATAGGTTCAAATATATTTATAAACGGTGTTATTATATGGAACCATAGAAGTATAAATATATACTATAATAAATAGAATGGCCATACTGCCTGTGTTGTTCCAATTTTCATCAAATTGTAAATAAAGTTATATCAAAATTCTACTAACAAGCGATTTTTCATCTATTGGTTGTAACTTTGTAACCAATTCTGCTGTCTCAAAAATTAGTCAGTTCACAGCTTATAGATAAACACCATCATCTCAGTGTGCAATGACTAAATACTGGGTCTCGACTCGGTGACTGTTCGGTAGCTCCATTTTCTTGTGCCATACTCACCATCACAATGTAAAGTTTAACAACGTATGGAGCTATCTCCTTTGTTCGCGTTGCGGTGGGAATGAAGGAATAATGCAACTAGTCTGCAACCAAACTGGGTGAATTCCATGTCACTTATAAATGCAGCATAACATGGGCATTATTCGTTCGTTCGTTCCCTGTAACGGCAGAATTGATTACATTACAACCAATAGGCAAAAAGTACTTGTTAGAATAAAAAAAGGACAAAAATCGACGTCGTAGCAAATGTCATATCCAATCTCTCTTATTAACTCTGAATAGAACAAAAAAAAATAACTAGTATTTGGAAGAAAAAACAGCTTTAAGGCGAAATAAACAGCTTTAAGACGAAATAAACAGCTTTAAGACTGCTTTCATTCAAATCATGCGTATGTGTTGACTTAAGTGGACTTTTAGGGTCATTTTCCCCGAATCTAATAAATTCGACTTTTAGATGAGATTTTTGAAAATCCATAGCTACAACCTGATTTACTTCCGAGAATATGATTTAACAATAATTTATTTTGGTTATTATCTCGATGGAACAAATCCCCTGCTTTTACTACCTTTTTGAATACCAAGATACATTTTTGTGAAACGGATGTGATTTATAAGCTCAACCTTTGTTTATACAATCTATTAATTTTGTATTTGTACTTGGCTGGATTTAGATGTTTAGATTACAGGTTTGCAAACGAGATAAATGGAGATTGCGATTTTTCGTTTACAGGAACTTCGTGAAGGTAAACTTTTAATTCTGACTTAAAATTGCACCATTTTATGTCAGAGTTAAACTGACCAACAAGAATCGGGAGCTCTAATTCCAAAATTATGATTCAAATCTTTTCATTTGTCATTAGTCTCCACGAAAACTAAAGTTCGCAATATCATAATATCCGAGTATATCTACTGTAGATATAGAAATGTAACAGAAAGACCGAAAAGTGAGTCATTTCATATTGGGATAACAAATGTCCTTTATTCAATACACCTGGTCAAAAGTGAGCAATGGCAGTACTATAATTATAAATGCAACGTTACAAGAAAGATTTTATGGTAGATATATTAGAAGTAAATCGTAACTGTTGATCATGATGACACTCCTTTATTGGTTTACTTAACTGTCCTAAATTTCGGCCAGCCAGGTTTGAATGAACAGGATTGTTTTGGAATCCCCCGTGCAAATGCGTTGCCAATAGACTTTTCAAATGAAAACTCAAGTCACATGAACTGAAGAGTTTCCTTGAAATGAGATATTATTATGAGCACGCCATTGTTATCGATTTTAGTGCATATAAATAGAAACTATAATACTACTTATCACAGTATCTATGTATAATAAATTCCTAATCTGTACCTATATTCTGTCTATCCATGTTTTTCCGTTCAGATATAATATATTATTATTATACTAGTAGGTGTACTATTGTTACGGCGTTGGATTGGCTGAGACATTATAGAAATTATGGGAATTATAAATATTCAATTTCCCTAACCTAAAAATGTTTGAAATTGGGGTTTTAGAACTAGCCATATCCTGTGACGATTTTGTATTATATTTAATGTCTATTATAATTACGAATAGTATTATAGTTTCCATTTATATGTTTTAGTGCAGAGCGTCTATTGGTGCCAATTGATACAGAAGATATTGGGAGAGAAACAAATTATTATAGGAGTTTACCAGGAAGTTAAATAGTTTAGAATAGTTACTATGTAATAGTTAGACTCAGACTTAGTAACATCTATTATTGAGTTTAGTCAGCAATCTGTGTCAGAACCGATGATTCTGTATCGTCGATCGAACGTACCTCTACTCCTAATACCTAACTGTTAAATAAAATGAATGTAATTTTAAGGTCCGCTTGCAGTACACACAAGCATCTAGCGCAGCTTGGTTTTAACTCGATCAATTTACATTGAGTTGAGTACAAAAAAATTCAAATTTTATTATTTTTTAGGAAGAGAAAGATAATTCAAGAACTCAATTTGGAAAATCAAATTTTTTATCAGTCATTTTGTCAGAGCCCTGGAGGGTCACAAGGCGCTCTTTTTCCCAGGCGCTCCAATTGTAACAAGTCTGAGTCTTGTGGCCCTCCAGGATAGTTAATCTAAATTTTGAGACTAATTACGTCCAGATTTATTGAAATTAGGATAGTTATTTGTGCCGAGATGGAGTAGGAAAATACATACAAATGCAACTATATTTACTGTAGCCGGACCTTAATGCATATTTATCGAATGTGATTTTTATTTTAGGATTGCAGCTTATTGTGTATTGAATGTTGATTAAATTTGAACTGACATTCATTATTTACTATACAACCTAATGTTACATGTATGTGATGTTTAGTTTAGTTAGTGCTTTTTGTGTGTAGAAAATCCTAAGAGTTATAATACTATTTGCGAATGAAATAAATATAAACCTATATATCTGTACCGAAAACAACAGCATTTTTATTTATTGCGATATTTAATAATTTTTATTCTCACAATGGTCAATAATTATAATTAATTCAAAGCACTGCTTATTTGATCCGGGTCAAAAGCGCTGACGCCGAAACTGCTCATTGAGACTGCCACACATATACTCCCATATACAACCAAGCATTTAGGATAAACGAAATCCTAACTAGTTTACTATATGCTTACCATACAACCGACAACCGCGCCGCCAATCAGCGCCGAAACCTTATCATTATCTTGACAATTAACACAACTTAATATATACATTTACAGCAATTCAGGTAAAAATGATTCGTTTGGCTACCCGATTTCAT
This sequence comes from Tomocerus maximus, assembly GCA_019776445.1. NCBI lineage: Eukaryota > Metazoa > Arthropoda > Collembola > Entomobryomorpha > Tomoceridae > Tomocerus > Tomocerus maximus. Next base: position 3,139 of record JABASH010005264.1, on the reverse strand, counting down.
TTCAAATGGAACAAAACAGTATGAAAATCTGATAAGATGCTCAAGCTCATTCATTGTCAGCACTCGACTGCCAATCAAGAGTGGTGAAGACTCAGACAGACTATATACGTTGATCAATTCATTACAGCTACTACATATGTCAAGGGGAAATTGATAACCTAAATAAATAACTTCAAAGGCTTAATTTTTATAATATTATTATTAATATAAGTCCATTTTAGATCGCTTTTTAGCGTGCAACTGAAATCGCTGGTCATGTTGTTTTCGAACGCCATTCATATCGGACACCTTTTTGGAAACAGAGTCTCGCACTTTATTAGCAATGGGAACCAACATGTGCAGACTTAACCATCATGTGTGGAATATTATTTGTGGAATATTATTTGTGGAATGTGAGGGACGTTTTCCGGATTCACCTTTTTAATCATTTTAACTATGGAGTCGTAAACATGCTGTCGTTTCTTCCGCATGAAGGATCTATGAAACCATGTCTTCAATTCTGTAATATGTGGAGGTCGATAAGATTTGATGGGGTCAGAAAAAAATGACTCTGCAAACTGCAGAAGATACAGACCACAATCGCAACAATTCGGCTGCTGAGGAACAAGAGGCATACAGCCAGGCATCGATTGGCTACTAAACTCTTTCTCACCACCTCGTTTCACCTTAAAAGATAAGATACATCGATGTAAAATACACACTCCACAATGATACACAAATGAATTATCAAATAATTTTGTTGAATAAATCATGAATAAATCTTACTTTATATTCTATACGAAGGTATTCTCGCAGAGTTGCATATATCTTATTGCGCACATCGTGAGCCAGAGAGTCGAAGATCAAAATACATGGCTGCCGAACGTTGGGCAACCCGGCCGCTTTCTGTCTTTTAATAGCAGTTTGTTGTCTCGTTTTCCTTAATTCTAAGTTGGGTACAACGTTTTGAGAGCCATATTTCTGACTTGAGGATCCACTTTGACTATCATAACCTACAAACAATTTAGTGAAAAAAATTGAAACCATACTTTACTTTTGATAACCATTATTTCAATTGATTCGAGTTAAATAAATTTTTATACAGGCATCAAAAGAGCTGCTCCTGAGTTCCTGAGTACTAGACGAAAGCTTAGAACTACTCCCTCGAGCTTTAGACATTTTTGATTTTAGTTGAGATAGTAATTCTCCAGTTTCATAGTTGTACACACCGTCCAAAGTTGAAAAACAAATGACGGCTAAAATCCAATGTGCCCTGAAACCAAATCATTTTCATCAAGATATTCTAGTAAATAAGATCCATCAAAAATGAATATTTATAAATATAAACTTACTTAACACAAATAGGTACTAAAATAAAATCATATTTGAAAATATCCTCCTTTTTTGTCCAACTGGCAACTCGAGCATGCCGTCTTTCACCATCAGAAATTTTTGAATCTTCATTCCTGGTTTTGTTCGTTAATTTGGTATAAAAGAAGGAGGAAAATATGTATGTCCGTGCTTTATCCTCAGGGTTCAAAAGGTAGTCCTTCATATATTTGAGCCAGAAGTCAATTATTTGGTCATTAACGAAGACCCCGTCCTTTAGACTCTCTAAATCATGGTCTAGCAGTTCAATACCCCAAGCACATTTTAATAGTCTAATAAACAAAAATAGAAACAAATATTTTCATCATTTTCAATTAACAAAATGTAGATATTTCTTGTATGTTTAGCTAGTGCTAATAGTCCCCAATTGAGGAGCTATATTTGCTTTTGAGAGAGATGATCACGGCAAAATATGTTTGGTGGAGATGACTGTTGAAACTTTACGAGCGGAAAGTACTCTAACTATACATCATTTCAGTATATAAGACTAAGGTTTCAAAATGAGCCGTTTGGGAGTTATAGATAGTTTTCAAAAATGTGGATTTTATTTCTGGAAAAAATTTTTCTCAAGAACTACCCAGCCAACTGAGATGAAAATTTCTGGAGAGGTTCATGGATAGTTAAACCCCATGACCTACTTTTAATTTTTTTGATGCCACTTCGAAATTTTGAAAAAATTGTGTTTCTGTAGAAGAGGTGCTTTTCAGCTATTTAATGGTTTAGAAGGGCACTTGAGACACCTTGACAAAAACACGGTTTTTTTCAAAATTTCGAAGTGGCATCAAAAAATAAAGGTAGGTCATGGGGTTTAACTATCCATGAACCTCTCCAGCAATTTTCATCCGAATCGGCTGGGTAGTTCTTGAGAAAATTGTTTTCCAGAAATAAAATCCACATTTTTGAAAACTATCTATAACTCCCAAACGGCTCATTTTGAAACCTTAGTTTTATATGCTGAAATGATGTATTAGAGTACTTTCCACTAGTAAAGTTTCAACAGGCATCTCCACCAAACATTTTTTGCCGTGATCATCTCAAATATAGCTCTTCAATTACATATTTTACATTACATTTAATAATCTATACAAATGCCAGCAAAAATATCAAAAAAGTCCTCACATTTTGCCTTCATCTAATTTTTGTGCGGTTCCTTCATAGTCCTTCTTTTTTGAAACAGATGAACTTTTACATGGAAATTTATACATAATAGAAATGCAACTTTCGAAGATTCAAGTTCAACTTCCTTTTGAATAACGGGACGCTTGTCTCCACGACGTTTATTAGAAGAATAGCAGGAGTGGCAAGGATCGTTTGAGATGGTTGTTTAATTGGGTTAGCTTCGATTATTTTTTGTGTGCAACACCATGAGGAGTTTCGTTAAGTGTTTCGCCAAAGATATTAATTAACACCCCACGCTCCGAGGATTGAATTTATTGAACGGTCAACGGTCCACCAAGAAGACTATACTGACTTCTGATTTCCCTCTGTAGGTAATTGTAAAGGAAAAACCAAAATGTATTTCATGCATGGTACACACGTGTGACGTGTGTTTTAATTTTCAAAATATTGAAACACCATATATAAAAAACTACACTGGCTTTTCCATGTATAGTTAGGCACATTCACTTATCTTCTTACTATCATCACTTCACTACTATAGATAAAATCGTAAGAGAGTTTGCTTGGAATGGAGCAAAGGGAATTTAGGGCAAAGGGAATTTGTTTGGAATAAATTCGTTTGTACGCAGACGCTAGAGACTTATACGTTTAG
>JABASH010005263.1:0-12402 GCA_019776445.1 Tomocerus maximus | reverse complement strand
TAGGAATTTCATAAGACAGAAATTACATTTGTATTTCGCATTCGTGCAATTTCGTCTTCTTGATTCGACCAAGTACAAGCATGGAAGGCTATTTTGTTAAGATGCCTTTTCTCGAGTCCTTTTAAAGAGATCTTTTTGGAAATGCCATTTCACTCTGTTAGTAGAATATGGATGAAGGTAGTAATAATTCAGAAAGTGGTATGCTTAAAGAGTGAAACTAGCCAAAGTGAACGCAAAGGGAACGGAAGAGATTTTACCTCCAATACATTTGTTAGCAAGCTCTTTCTCTCTAGAGAAATTCTTTTGACTAAACCACAACAACTGGTGAGGTATTTGGCCTAGTTGGTGGGTAGTTGGTATAAAGCTTTAGTAGATGCGTAGGAAAGAGCCCGGACTTTATTTACTTGGCTACTCACTTCAAGTCTCAGTCAACTTACGTTTTGAATAGGTATCAGTTTGGTTGACTGGATGCATTTGGATATTTGTACTTGAGTTTAGTGTAAGCAGTAGTTAAAGGAAAAGGATATCGTTCGCTCTTCCATAGGTAAAAGAACGACACTTTTCCGTACATGATTTTTTTGCTCATAAGAAAGTTAAAGGAGCTTAGTATCCTTTGAGTGTCTTATCTTGTCTATCTGCTTCTGCATTTCAATATGTCAGTAAAAGTGGTGTAATCAAATGAAAGAAAACCACTACGGGAAGAAAGTAATTAAATTTCAAGTTTTATTATGGAGATATCTTTTTTGCATGATAGACTTTCGTTTTCATAGAAATCTTACCATTAAAATTCCCTATTTACTCCCCGTATTCTTAAGAACTTATGAGTAGAGAACCCAGGTTGGTGTACTCATGTTTTTCTCTGAGTTTATTATTAGAAAAGAACTGAGATGAATAAACAGTCTGAAAACGAGTATAGTTATTTAGTTTCTGGCCGTAAAAAGGCTTGTATTATAATATGTGTGTGATAGATAGTATCTCCAATCTGTATCGTGATCATGACTGGTAGGAAAAGCGATAAAAGCAAATATCCAATTTCCGTGTTGGGTTATTCAGAAAAATATCTTCTCCGTCAGTCAGTCTGACACAGCACTTATGGACGAACTCCAGAACAGTGAGGACAGCCACTTGAGTAATAATTTGACGTGTTTCACCATCCAACTAATCTACAACTACGACGTTTCCCTTTCAGCGACTGAAGAGTAGACAAGAAATGACTTGAGATGAACATATATTTCATGTACGCAAAATGATATCAATCTCTATTGTGCAAATAACGGCAGATTTCAATTACACTGTTATAAGTAACCTAAATATTTCTCTTATCTTCCTTCACGGCAAAATACCGGGCATTTTCTCCATTTACCATGTGGCATCCTTAATTTTTGTGGAGGAACTATTACCCCATTTGTAGATATAATACTAATAGGAAATCTATATATTACTGGAAATAACGGAACTATAACATCCTATTTGCTCCTGGCTCCAGTTCAATTCCCAATAGCTTTGGAGTTTCTTTTCTGTGTAGTTATATGACATCATTGTAGATAAAGAGATCTAAATGCAGTTTGGTCTTACAGATTGCAGATGATGTTCATTATTTTTTCCTGATAGAAAAATATGGCTCCTCGGTCACTATATGAATATTACATTAAACAAAATGCCTCTATTATTAGGTCACAATGCATGTAAACTTCCAGAGACTCTGCTCCATACGATTATGATAAACTCTACTCCATGCAGTTCCCTAATAAATATGCAAATGGAAATTCTATTCACATTCTCCTCAGCTTCATATTGCTGCACACAGGGTAGACTAAGGTCCTACCACTTGAACCTATCGACTCTAACACTTAAAATCATTTTTTATCTGCGACAGCAACTTTTATACATAGATTATATGCAACATTCTATATAATGTCAAAAAATACAATTGCATCGTATACGTACATCTAAGTTTTTATATACCTATAGAAGATTATTTTCAATTATGATTATCAGCTAAGATATCAACTGGGACAAAAAATTCTACATAAAAAAGACCTGAAATAGAGATATACCCTGTATATGAAAAATGGCTTAGCAATGGTATAGCTATACTAATAAAACAAAGTTGCATTACACGCCTAGTGAACCAAGTAGGTGACGGGCACATTCCATCCGAGTTATGCAGCAAAGCAGGTTTCAGGGTCTCGTAAACGGGCTCTTCGAATTATTTTAGCCATATTATGTGTAACTACATTGTATGCATATTATAATGTAGTAGGGTAAACGTTAGTTCGTAATTGCAGAGTTTATTATACTGTAGATGCACTTTAATTTAGAATCATGGGTACTTACGATTTCCGATAAATAAAACCTTTAATAGCTTTTGGCACCAAAAAAGGTATCAATTTTGATTTACCTCGTTTTGATATAATATACTAAGTTTCTAGAGCTTTCTATAACTTAGCAATTTAAATGCAACATGGTTCCTCACTTAGCAGATTTGCCAAGAGAAGGATCTTCATTTAGTGCGGTCAAGTCCGGTGTTAATAATTTATAACAGTACTAAGACGCATAGCTTTAATTATGTAATGGTCAGAGGATAACATGGATACGGAGTGAAAACTCCTTCCTGGGTTTGAACGGGAAGTGTATTACTAATGAAATTAATATTTAACTTAGTGCATAAGCATTCCATTTAAGCCGTATTTTCAAGTACCACCCATCTAAACATTTTTTATAGAAACATAAAGTATTTCTATTTGAAAGTCTGACGATGGAAAAAAACGAAATCGATTATTCAAACCGCAGATCTTTATTTTTTTGCGAGGATTGTCATCAACATTATCTACGGTGCTTAGCTTTCATCTATTCGTTTACTTGCATAGGTAGGTACTTTAATTTTAGTTAAAAATACACACTAAGTATTACATAAAATTGTAACATCGACGCATTGGTAATCACAATCAGACTCTACCGAGTGTCGAAAGCAGTCGATTTATGAACTTTGATTTCACTCTTATAAACATGTAACATGCATTGTACATTTCAATTGTAAGTCATTTCAATTGGCTTACAATCTTTAGTCAACCGATACAAATATCAAACACAAATTATGTTAGTTAGCATTAGTTTGTTTATGTTCTTAAAGGCTTGAGATTTTCTTAAGTAATTCTTATGCAACTGACTCTTTAATATTTAACTTGCCACTAATGAGTATAGTCTAAGTGAAACTAAAGATAATGAAAGGTCAGTGTAATTGAAATTAGCTCAAAACAATTTTTTCTCTTGGGATAAGTAAAACTAACAACATGTCGAATGAAATGAAAACAAAGTTACTACAACAAGCTATGGCACCTATCTGTACACTAATGATAAGTTAGTCATAGTTAATGTTTCTCAAACTTACATGTAAAGTATGCGTTACAGTTAACACATAGACAGAATGATAAAAGTTGTTCAATTCAAAGTTAAACTCAGAAAATCCTATCTAAAATAAAATGACAAGATAAATGAAGGTGGTATTGTTACCTAAAGCATTTCTGCTTCTAATCAGTAGCACTACAATGAAACTAACAAATGACAAACATATTAACTAACAAAAGGTAAAGGAAGAAATTAGCTCTCCAGATTTAGCACTTGACTAACGAAACTGGCTACATCTTTATCCCCTGCTTCGAAATAAGTAGCACCAACCGACGCAATGAACGGGTGTTCCAATAACGCATTGTACGATGGTCTCGCTGTAAAATCCTTTTTCAGGCTACAATTTCAAATTCAAGTACTGATTAGATTCAATCGATTTGTTAATGATTGTTTCAAATATGTTACATACCAGAGAAGGACGAAGTCTTGAATTTCAGTTGAGTACCGGCTGTCTGAAGGTAAACGTGGAGGATCACCGACAACGACTTGTTTCAGTTGGTCAAAAGGAGTGCCCCACTTTTCATAAGGAAATCTTCCCGTGGACAATTCCACAAGAGAAATTCCTAAAGACCAAACATCAGACCGGATGTCATATTTCGATGGATCTCCGGACGGATCAATTCTCTCTGGTGCCATGTAGGGTTTGCAACCGGCATCAATAGTTTTCGCAACAGAATCAACCAGGTATCCGGAAATCCCAAAGTCGCACATTTTCACTCTGCCATATCTTGATACAAGAATATTAGAAGGTTTCACATCCCTGTGAATGACTTTTAGCTCACTGTGAAGATAGTGAAGAGCCTTGACAGTCTATTTTCAAAATATTCGAACAATATTTTTACTTGACCATTTGGGAAAAACTGTGATTATTATGATCTGCAATACATTATGATTTATGTAATGATTCATCCATATGATAAGTTTGCTTACGGCGTAGGTTATTTTCTGTAAAATGTTTTCAGGAAAGGTAATGTCCCTTTCGTAGACTTTGGGATAAAATTTGTCCAGTGATATGTCCATGACTTCCATACAAATCCAGACATCACCTTCTCGGAAAAGAGCGCCATAGAACTGAACAGTGAAGGGGCAATTGGCAGACCTCATGGAAATTATCCAAATCCATAAGAACCCGTTTTTGCTCTAAAGTGTTGGCTGTAGCTGGTATTCTCTAATAAAATAAAATTTCATTGAGTGATTTCATTTAAATTGAATTACTTTCCGGGAATATATTTTATACTTAACAAAATGATGGAAGAGTCTGAATGAATACTTAAAATGATAGTGCTACCTTAACTGCCATGAATGTATTCGTATGCCGATGTCGCATTTTTTCCACTATTCCATAAGCTCCACGACCCAATTCCGAGATCACTTCCAAATCGTCAGCAAGTACCTCAAATGTTCTGTCGTCGATTGTGATTGTTGTACTTTTATCTAAGTTTCTTGGTGGGACGCTGTTTCAAAAAGAAGAAAATTAAAATTTACGTTATTTTCGGATAGAAGATTCTATTGACTGTGTCAGTAAATAAATCGGATTTCGAAAGTATACAAATAGATATTGTATACAAAGGTTAATGGAGTTTACTCACATCTCTTGCTGTACAGGATCGTGATCCAGAATAATTTTAAGACCAGGTCCCTTTCGAGGCATTTTGAAGCTTTTCACGTAGATATCTGTAATAATTTTAACATTCAATGCACTTTTGATACGAAAGCAATTACTTATTGCCTAAAAAGATTCCTTTAATAACACGTGGATATTTTCCAACGCATACAGAAAAATCATCTGTATGTCCCAGTCACGTCACAACCTCACAACAACGTAGATATTAATCCACTTATTGTTAATGGACACAAAAGAAAAATTCTTTAACTCCCTAACATTTAGAATCTCAATTGGAGCTAAAAATAGGGTGAGCATATGATTTGAGCAGAGTTTGTCTTGTGATCTCGTTTATTACAAAGCAAAGAGATGAAGACAACTTTAGACTTCCACTATTGAATATAACTTGTTTGATCAAATATACAGAAATGAAATTCACGTTTTATTTGTATTTCCTTTGAAGAAAAGAGAATAATGTCTTCTTGGAAATTTTAAATGTAGTGTATGTGTAACTATTGTTGTTTAAATACTCATATGGTGGTATTATCGTTGAATTATAGTTTTCGTTAGTAAGCTCGTGTAAAGAAATACACTTAGTGGACTATATAGGTAGGGTTATGTATACAACTTTGCATATCCATGTAAGAAGACCATTCATAATAGTAGACTTGTGTTTAAGTATCATATACACACATCGTACATATCATCAACACTAAGTACAAGTATTTATCTACATGCACTTGCACATGTGATGTTCGTCTGTGTACAATGTATACATACATAAAATACCTCATGTCCAGTTCACTTGTTGCTTTATTCAAAAACCTTATCGATGTATGTTTTTAGTTCGCACACTATTGCTAATGTAATGAATGCAAATGCGGTTTTCCATTCCGTCGTGCCGTCGTCACTGCTCTACGAATTAGGAAAATAGCCATCGTAGTCACTATATACGCTCATCAATGTAATATTATTATGCATCTTGGTTTTGCTGTTTTGTTGCTCTGCACTTAATTTATCAATTCAGTTTGCTTTGCACTCATTTCATTAAATGCCATCTCAAACAACACTTTTGTTTCTACTCACTCAGCCTGACTGGGTATGCAGTGTCGCAGTCTATGGTGCTCCATAGCAAGATCTTTCAAGGTTTTACTCATTCCTACACATTCACTCAGTTAGATGACAACATTTCATGCTGCCGTCGTTTCTAATTATTTGCAATTTAACTATGTTTTACATATGTATGATATTTTAGTGAAATTACATGCTGAGATCGTGTTGAACGTGAAATTGTATGCAATTAGCACACAAAGCCTTTTAATGCTTGATGTACAAGTATTTACACAAGTCATATCAATGCAGGAAAATATACTTGTGGGAATAATGTGTACGCATCAAGCAATAATTATACTTGACCTAAGCCAGATTATTATAGTACCTATATATTCCATTGTTTTGTAAAATTCAACTTTAAGCACTTCCAAACAATCTAATTGCAACTTCCATTTGAACATAAATACTTGACATGACCATGTGCCAGATTGTGTTTTCAAAGTCCAAATAAACGACTTCAATAGTAATCTAGTAGACAAAAATTGTCATCTATCTGCATTATTTTTATGTAACTCGGTACAAACCCGAGACTTTTAAAATTAATAGTGTGACTATGTATCTGTAGCTATTACATGATATCATTATAAAATATGGATGTTTTATATTTCTATCTGTATCTTAACATTTGCATAGCACATGCGACCATATCTAGCATGAAAATCGTGCGAATAAATATTTGCACTCTAATAACAAAGCCATTAGCCTGTGATGGTAATCTTCACGTGAATGAATTTCAACGCTACATATAGGAAACAAAGAAGTCCCTGGGAAGCGAGATGTATGACCTGTATAGACAACTGCCTGCCACCAGACAGGGATGATTGACAGAGACGGATGCTTGACATTGGAAATATATTAATTCCTAATTACAATTAAAGTACCTACCTACCTATCATAACGAACATTTTGTTTGTAGATCATTTACATATAATTAATTATCAAATGTTCAGCATAAAATCACAAATAAATATTTGAGAACCTCTTCCCTCACAAATCATAAGGTCCACTGTTAAAGATGGTGGCTCTAGACAATTTAATAGGAAACCAGAATAAATGTGGCAAATACTAGCAGATACCAGATGTATTTAGTTTTTAAATTACTCTCTTCGAAGAAGACTAAGAACAGATTACATAATATTGTTTCCAAGCTGGTTTGTTCCCATCAATAAATGCATTGAGCTTGGTCTGTGTCTCTTGAAAGTCAAAAGAACATGTTCCAGTCGCATTGTCCCCCTTTATGATACGAAGAGCATCAAGGGCAAAAGCTCAGGTATGCAGCATAAAATATGAAAAGGTTTTCCCCTTGAGTTACGTAACTATTGAAGTAAATATATTGCAGCATTTCGTTCCACACAGAATGCAAATTAGAGTTTTATTAAACATTCTGCGAGTAAATCTTTCAATGTACATACTATAGCAATAATGCGATTATATTTTTCATGTTTAGCTTCTGCTAAGCACAGAGACAAGGTTGATGTTGATTCGCAGTCATAGTAGGATATGCAACGATAGCGAATAAATTCTCCGTCTTAATTCATGTAGATGCTATATCACTCACCACTACTCATTTCAAGTTTGAGCGTATTAGAATTATAATTGCATTTAATTGTAAAGATGCAGTAGCAATGGAACAGTCTTCTATGTCTATTCATTATCAACCACTGTGATTTGTACATCAGTTGCAGGCTTGCAGGAGTGCCAAGTACCAAGCTGTAAATACCTTTGATAACTGTCGTTATGTTATTTGTCAGCTGCGATATAAATTAGTGGTCTTTTTTATCTGTGGGGTAAAAAATCTCGTAATTTTTCTTGTTCGTTTAAATTTATATACGTCTTACCTTTTGCATCGTACATCGTACCTCATCGTTTGCCATTTCGACGAAATGAAACTATCTATGCGCATAGCATTGAGATAATGAGTATTCTTTAATAAATGTCCAGGGCGGTTTGCGAACATGATAACTACATCGAGAGAACAAAAGCCAAGTTTCTTTGATATTGACCATGATTTTTATTGATCGTAAGTTGAATATGAATAACCGTAACATAAAATTGCGAAAAAGTATACTGTGAACATTCTTCTTTGCAGAAACCAATAAAATTTACATGATGTTGTGACATAAACGTAGTCATCCGTGTAATTTGCTTGATAAATAGAAATTATAAACCAATTGACCATAAAAAATTGCACGAAATGTTGTTTAGCATATCACTGCGTTGTACGACAATCGTAAGCAATTTGTTAAGTGAAATAAGTACACAGTTGAGTTAATAAAATCTCCTTGCGTGGTACTAATAAATTATATCAAAAAGATAATGGAAACGAAACATTTGAGCAATCAAGACAATTAGTAAAAGATTGACATTTTGATTTTGACATTTTCGACAAGGTTTTCCTTTAATTTGGAAGTGGCTAGCCTTCACATTCAAATGAACTGACTTGTAGAAAAGTACTTAATAGTGAACAAATGAGATAGCAGGATTTGTAAGTGCTTATTAATTTCTCGACCGTTAAATAGCCATGCGAAGAATGTATATGTTTGCATGCTACTTGTGTTTGAATGGTGATTTGCATTCATGTCAACATATTATGATACGAAAAGGATATAAGACAGTAAAGAGACAGGATAAGGAGTCGGAGATATACATTCAAATAACCGTGCTTACCTAGATATTATGTAGATTTGCATTGAATGGTAATGCATGCAGGATAGGAATTGATAAATGTACTAGAGATTATTGATTATTAGCTACGTATATTGAATGAATTAATAAATGGAGATGATAGATTACTGAATAAATTGAGTGAATGAGGGAGCAAGGAATTATTAGCATTCAAAGAGCATGAGTTGACATGATTTTGGAGAAAGTGACAGAACGAGCCACGCAGTAATTTCGGTATCTGTATCTGCAGAATAGGGATGATGTAGTAAATGTCCGTATGAATAGAGATTATAGTGTGTAAGTGTGTATATAGCACAGAGTATTTTTATTAGGGGTAAGATATGCAAAGTGGTTTGTTGGTGAGTGGAATTGTCTGTGCTGACCTGCAGTGCAGATAGAAACTAGGTATTTAATTTGAGGCATAGAGACAGAAAGAATAGTACGGTACAATCGTACATAATAATATCCCAGGTGCGAGGATTGCCTTCTCATGCAACAATGTTGAGAAGCAATTGTTCGTATTATAATTGATTGAGCTTATGTGTGTGTACACATCTAAGTATAAGTAATAACATGTAATCCACGAAATGTCCATTAAGCTCTTGCAATGCACCAAGTTGATTTGCGTACAATTTCTACGTGATTCGTGATAAGAGATTTAAATAAATTATTCAGCCGAATGGACATTGGCCACAGGGTTAAATATTGCGTACAACAGAGAAATTCTCATTGTAAATGTATGTATAGTTTGTATAAGTAACCCCGTGTCTTAGTCTTGTTCGCAAATTAAATTGCAAGGCTTGATATGGCTGTGTGAAATGTGACCATAGAATTGGAGTCGCTTTAACGAGACAAGCAAAAGAAGACAGGACAAGACAGCAATATACACAGACAAGGAGATTCCTATGATTATCATTTGATAATGATTCATTGGTAATTTTATTGTGTTGTGTTATGTTAGAGAAGTAAAGCTGGTAGTGTGTGGAAGAATTTCTTATGGGGATAAGGCTGAAACATTTGCGTAGATACAAACGGCCGGAGCTAGCGTATTGATAATAATATGCCTAATAGAAAAATATATAACGCAAACTCAGGTAGTAAGTAAGTAAGGGCACCTTTATGTATTTAAATGCCATGGCATGGCATAGCATGACATCATAGACGAATAATGAAGTTAATCTAACTGGTTTTCGCTCTGTGCGTTTCTTATGTGCATAATCTGAGACGAGACGACTTGCATGCTACGTTACGATATTATCTTATAGGTGTCCATTATATTACGGAGGAGCGAAGGATGCGATGGGGTGGAAGAATCAAGAAGAGGCTGACTGAATTGTCAACGTCGTTTTTTGTCGGATTCAAGATAACGCATTATTATTACTATAAGAGGTCGTGGAAGAAAATTAGCTCTTTACACACATCATTTGACTTTCACAAGGCTCTCTTTTCTCTATCGAATTCAACGACCACCTAACTAACTATAACTACTTAACTAACTTACAACGAGTACAATAAATACCAAAAGAATAGCGACAATGTTCAAGTTATTTTTTTACATTTGTGCCTTGGTACCTTGTCTGACTTTCATCACACTTGCCCAAATACACACCATTCAGGTATATTGTCTCCCATTCTCATTTGACACTCTCTGTGACCTAACAATTCCTGCCAACTCGTTTACTCGTATCGCATTCGAGCATTTCTAACTCTGTAAATTTCCACTGCTCTAGTTACATCACTCTTCATGAATATTCACCACAAAACTTGATTTTCTTTGTTCCGTCCCACCTCTCCGTCTCAATCAACTCGTTTTTCAGTTTTATATCGTTTTACACACATTTTCATATCTACTTTTGTTGATTTTTAGGCTGAAACTGAATCACATTGGGATGTTGAAGATATTGAGCCACCTACCAATTTATCCGTCGATATTCGCGGTGGAACACAAGTCCAATTCCAATGGGATCCTCCTGCTTCCAACAGATTCACTAGTTTTTTGGGTGAAATCAAACCTTTGTCAACTAAAGAGGAGAAACACGAATTTACAATAGAAGATAAACAGTTCTTACTAAACACAATCTTGGAACCTGGCGGGACTTACCGATTTAAGGTCTTCACGGAATACCAATCCCAGATATCTAAAGAATTTGTAGAGACAAACTTTACTACAAGTATGAATTAATCTTATCTTTAGCTAAGAAGTAATAAATGATTTTGGTTCCGGATATTTTCATGAAATCTTAATTTAAACCTCCAAATATGGGGAATTCAAAGAAAAATCGATTTTAAATTACTACATGTTATTTAGAACCCAATGCACCCGATCGCTTTATCGTCTGGTACCGTAATGAAACTTCTTTACTCATATATTGGCAGCCTCCAACTGGATTCATTGACTCTTACAAGGTATTTTCGGACCTGAGTTACATAGAAAACTGAATTTGATCAAGTTGCTACAATAAAATGTACATTTATACACAGATTGAGATTTATCCAGCGGACAGTGATCGCTCCGTACTGTATGTCACAAAAGAAGAATATCAGAGTGGAAGAATGCAACCAGGATTTTACAATTTAGTTCCCGGAAGAAGTTACAAGATTTCCGTTGTTAGCATAAGTGGAAATCAAATATCTAAGCCAAAAGTCAGTGAATACAGGACAGTTCCACTAGCCCCTCTTAATGTTACTGTAGACCAGGATTCCATTGAATCTAAAAGTTTTATCGTAGAATGGATTTCATCCGAAGACGATGGGTTCGTTCTTCATCATTTTCTTCAATTTATTTCCTTAACACATCAATTGGTGTAACCAATCAATTTGAATTACAGAGAGTATGATGGCCATAATATTTCGGTGATCCGACCAGGAGCAATGCCAGTACAAAAATGGATTTCAAAAGAGAAAAGGCCACAAGTACTGATTTCAGATGATTCTTTACAGCCAGGAATGACTTACGAAGTCAAAGTGAAGAGCGTTTCCGGAAAAGTTTCGTCACAATATATATCAGTTAATGTTACCTTAAAATCCGATGCAGTTTCATTTTGAGAATCAGCCATTAAAATGTATTTCATATCATTTATTTCTGTTATAACTATTGCTTTAGAGAGATATTTCTTTATGCACATATTCCTCTAACCTTATCTATACTTACTCCATTTCACCTTCGCCACATATTAAGTATTATGACCCTTTACACTATAACTGATTGCACTTAAATATCTTGTTATGAAGATTTTGCTGCAAAAATGTATAGGTAGACTGACATAAAGCGTGATTTTCAATTTTCATGCAACTTCTATCTTCAGAATGTGAAATAACTCCAGTTGCATAATGTATTACTTTAAAAATTTCAGCATCGAGTAATAGTCAATTAATGGAATTATTTAGGAATATATATTTATTGTATCTACAGTAAAATGTAGATTGATTGGACTTGACTTGGACTTTTGAAGGTACAGATGTTTACTTAGCTCTATAGTTTACTTAGTTGCACAGAAGAGGTCTTCTAGCAGTTGAAACTTGAACTGAAACCAATTTTAAAAATTGATTTTTGGCAATCTATACATGAATTGAATAACATCTTTTGTGGACAGGTATGATGGTGTGAATTATTT
>JABASH010005262.1:0-12403 GCA_019776445.1 Tomocerus maximus | reverse complement strand
AAAATACAAACAGTGTGTGCTCTGCCATGTCCTTCTAATTTTAGAATGAATGAAACTTTTAAATTAAGCCCGCTGTTTTGGATAATTGCTCTTAAAGGGCCCGTCGCAGGGCATAAAAATTCAATACACTGAATGAATGCGCACAGCCAGTCTAGTTCTATAGGTATCTATTATATAGTCAAAGTAGTTATATTGTGGTGTATCTCTTCTGATCGAGGATTTAAAAGATAATGAGGTGATTTTCTATTTTACTTTTTGAAGCAAACCGTTCATATTGCAGTAAACACCGTCTCTCAGATTAGTAAGTGAATAAATGGTTCCTGAAGACAGGTTTTGATTTGTTTGGATTACTGTATTATTTGAGACTGTGTCAATGTTATTGAGGATATAAACAATACAATTGTTCGAAGTGAAAGAAATTGATACTGCAAGAGAGTAGAGACGAAAAGTGAACATAAGACTTGAAGAGATGACAAAGTAAAAGAGAAAAACTGAAAAAGGAGTAAGTGGGAAGGAAAGAGTTTCTTTCTCATTAGTCTTGCCCTCTTATTCTGAGTTAGGAATGGTAGAGCAGTGCATTAGATACAGGAGGAGCAGTGGAGATGTTCTTGAGAAGTGATGAACCCTTGTGATAAGATGTTGTTAGATGGTGAGTGCTTACTTTAGTCGACTCTTATCCATTTTATACTTTATATCTCTTCTGTGCACTGCATATGTCAGTATATAGAAATCAGTTTTATTTATTACAGTACTGTATTGTAGTATAGCTTTCAACTCGGATCTTCTTTCTTTCGTTTAGAATTTTTGAGTTGAATTGACTTGTCGAGTCGTCTTTCTTTCACATCTCTAGCTCTCAGTATTAGAGCAGTAGCAGTAGAGACGTGTGTTACCTACTCAATTTAAGCCCTATGACATGCCTATCTTTGTACAGCCAGCAGTAGTGACATAAGTTCTTGTTTTGTGTAGGTCGTAGGATGTAGTTTCACTTTAGGTAGGCAGTCCTGGAGGAAGAGACGTTGCATCAGTTTATTATAGCTGTACAAATATTATATTGGGTGTACATGGCTCTAAATAGTAGTTGTGCAGTAGCGTCTATGGTAGAAGAGAAGACTAAGCCATTCTATTACAATGCGATCTTTTGCAGGAACCCTCCGTTAGGAAGCCGTGTTTATTTAGCTTGGCTTTCTTGCTTTTATCCCATGAGTGAGTGGATCTTGGACTGAACTCTATCTCTTTCTGTTTGATTCTCTTATTTTCTGTTTACTGCAGAGTGGATACAGAGATAGTGCATGTCGCTTGTCATACAACTCATACTTATTATATTTATAGTCTGTATTATGTTATGCAGTCATTGCAGTCTTCTTGACTTGACTAGGGAACTTAAAGTAAAACGTATGTAGACTAGACTCGTATAGCACTCGACTGAAATTGAAATACTCTTGTATCTATATGTGTACAGTGTGGGTAGACTAACGACTGCAGTTTTTATTCCTCTCTTTTCTGCATGCTGCACTGTTGATTTTTGTTATGTTCACTTGAATCATACAAAATGTAGACTTAGCTCAAGTATGTATAATATTAATATATACAAAGTCGTTGTTAATCCAAAGTGTACCGTCTCATTCTTTGCTGCATGCTTGTTCTTAGCCCAGCTTTAGTAAGTATGGGTACCTTAGTCATTTTAATCCTTATGCTTTTAAAGCCAATTAGATTGATTTAGTGCAGATGCCATGATTCATTTCGAGAGCTGTTTTTTGACCTGATTCATTTCTCTTGTAAATTGTGTAAGAGCCTTTTCCAGTCAAGTTGTTTTCTTTGTAAGACTAAACCTAGCGTACATTGAATTGCATTAGTGGAAAGGATAGAATAACTTTCATATATAGCTATACTACACATAATCTACACATACACATAGGTACACACGCAGTTCAAGTAGATACTTACTAGATTGAATAGTATGTTATAAAAATGTGGTATATTTATGACTGACAATCATGGTTTGCTGTAAAGAATTTTGTATTTACTTACTTCCAGTGTGTTTCTAACTGGATCGTGTCGTGTCGTGTGTATATGTATATGTACACAGTGCACGTGATGTGCTTTGGATTTTATCCTTATGGCTACTGTCTTTCTTGTCTTGCAAAGCAGGCAGGCACCAGAGAGACCGAGCAAAAAGCATTTGATCGCACATATACATGGGCTGCACAAGATTCCTTAGGAATGAAAAACATATGGCCGAGACTTAAACTGTATGATGATATTATAAAAATACAGAGTATTTTGATTTATGACTCATACATTTGTTTTCTATTAGAATGGAAGGAGTCAACATGACATGACACCAGTTGAGCCTCTCTCTCTGTGTGCTTTGCAACGGCGGAGGTGAAATACTTTAGTTTTCGTTAGATTTTGTGATGCGGTGAGGAGTACGAAGTGGTAGGAAGAACAGGAAGACTGACTGACATGACATGAATCGCATTGATGCGACTAACGACTTCTATGACTAGAAAAGTCTTTAACTTTGAGATTGGGCGTAATAGGATTATCTTTGGGAAATGAACTGTTTTCTTTGGAAATGAAATAGTTTGGTTTGGGGTCGTCTACAGTCCTCTCTCACTGCGGTGGGTGGCTAATGCAATACCTAAACTAAACACTAAATATAGTACTCTTGCAAACGCAAAGGAAATGTGTTTCTAATATTTAATTGTGTATGTTGCGTTGCGCTACTCGGCATATTGCGTTCTATGTGTTTTTGGCTTCCTATGTATATCTGATACTGTCACTGTAACAATAACAAAGAATCCCAATGTAAAGTGACCTAAAGCTCCTAAGTGGCTTGTCTGTCTCATCATTTGGTGGTATGATGAAGATGATAATGATGGGATGACGGCTAAAGCTTTCGTTTCGTGTGATATGAATGGGAAAAGCTAAAGCCAAAAAGCTACCGACAGAGATGAGGTGACCGAGCTAACGATTGGTGTGTTTTTTCTTGTTTCTGTTGATGACGTGTAGACATACCCTGGAATGGTGGCATACAAGCGTCCAGCAGGCGATAAGAGTGGGGTGCCTGTGTACCAACCGGCCAATACATCATCTGCAGCCGCCTATCAACATTTGATGCAGTTACAGCAGCCGTTTGTGCCTGTTTCATGTAAGTCTTTTAAAGCTTCCTACTTGAACTATTTATTATGTACATTAAACTCTGTCCCTATCGTTCGTATCGTCAGAGGAAGAGAAATTTTTTCAACGCTTGCATGGAATTGACTTTTATAACTGGTTACTATATATATCTAAATCTACTGGATCCTCTAAAATACCTTTTAGTTATGATTACTTACCTTATACCTTCTCTCTTAAGAAATCGCTCTTCTTGTCGATTGGTTGATTGGCGACCTTTATAGCTCTGTATTTTTTTCTTGACTTACTCGTTCGTTCGTAGCATATTATTCGTACTTTCTCGTATGTATTGAATTTTTCTGTGGTAAGTACAGTAGATCGTATTGTGAGTGGTGTTGCTTATGCCCATGCTGTACTAGTGTAGTTACACCAATTATTTTCACAGCTAATAGTATCCAGCACAATTCGGGAGGCTCTGCAAACTCCACCGGACTCCCATCGTCTTCAGCTCAAGATCCTACAAACAGCGGACTGTCAAATGGGTCTTTGGACTCTCACGGTCTGGGCAACGAGTCCCCGATCAAACGCCAACTCAAGCAAGACGTTGATGAAAATGATCTTCTGGACGGAAGTAACTTAGCCAGTAGTAGCCAGAATGATTTGGACGATGAGACTAAAGAGTCTGCCATGAAACGCATGAGAGTTAACGCAGGGACTAATAGCCAGGCTAGTTTGACTTCTAATGTGGCTGTCTCCAGTGCTGCTGCTCTGGCACAGAATAATGCGGCTTATGTGGCTGCCGCACAGAGCTACCATAATGCACTCGCAGCCATCAATTACACAGGTGTTGCATTACAAACTAATAAGGCTCAGCAGTCAGCCAATCAGAATGTTGGTCAGCAACACGGCTTCACGGGTGCCCCTGCTTTTCAACACCAAAGCCATGCAGGTGCTCTTCAGCAACAGCAGAATCAGCAGCAGCAACTCCTTAGTCAGTATCAGGCCATGGCCGCTGCCGCGCTGGCCAATCAGGGCGCATTCCAAGGACAATTAGGTGTCCCTCAACAGCAGCAGCAGCAACAGCAAAATCTCAATATGAACATGAATGCGGCCGCCGCTCAGGCCGCGGGTCTCAATCCCTTTGCTGCTGCAGCCGCAATGAATCCACTCTTGGCGGCTTCTCTGCCACAAATTGCAGCCGCACAACGGGCCAGTATGATGGCGGCTAATCAGCAACAGGCGGGAGGCATGAATCCCAATCAGTTTAATCCGAATGCTCTAGCGGCCGCTGGAATGTCCAATGCGGGCGCAGGAAACCAAGCCGCTGCTGTGGCTGGATTCAATCCGTTCGGAGTTCAATTCGGAGGTCCTGGCGGAGCGGCGGGAGCTGCAGCTGCACTTCCCTTCCAGCAGAATCAGCAAGCATTGCTTGCTGCTTATGGACAGTTCGGTCGAGGTCATGTACCTGTTGCAGTTTCCGCTGCGTCCACGATGGCCTCCCAACAGTTGGCTTTCGTCGGAAATCCGGCTGCAGCTGCTGTGGCCGCGGCAGCTGCCGCTGGAGGCGGCGGTGCCGTTCAGCAGGGATTGAAGAGAATGAGACCCAATTAATTTTGT
Organism: Tomocerus maximus; assembly: GCA_019776445.1. Classification (NCBI taxonomy): domain Eukaryota; kingdom Metazoa; phylum Arthropoda; class Collembola; order Entomobryomorpha; family Tomoceridae; genus Tomocerus; species Tomocerus maximus. Next base: position 7,669 of record JABASH010005262.1, on the reverse strand, counting down.
CCTAAGATTGACTTGATTGATTTATTCATATACGATGAGATAAATGACAGAGTTCTTTCTTCTGTATAAGTACATATATAATAGGGCCAGAGGAAATCAGAGTGCGCGGAGAAAGTTCCCCCAGTTTTTTCAGTTTAAGATTTTTTTAAGTTCTTTGAGGACAGACCTAGTAAAGTTTATTAATTATCGTTGATAGTACATTTGTAGTGTTAAGTCAAATTAAATGTAAGATATATTATTGTAGATAGGGTTAGCTTAAATGATAAGTGAAAGTACATCTATTATTATACTAGGTATATCATCACATAAAGATAGATACTAAGACCTATAAGCAAACAAGATATTGTGACTTGCTGAACAAGCTTTCAGCTTCAACTGCTTTGTGCGTGACGCTAAATGTATAAAATTTATTATCTATAGTGCTATAAGCTGTTATTCGACAACAAATTAACTATTCTGCTATGTAGAATTATTTCTATTAATGTACAAGCGTTTTTTCTTTAGATTATTGTTACTATTATGTTCATTAATTATGTAATGTTATTACTACGAATTTACCTAAATTAACATTGTTATTATGCTGTTCACCTGACCGTAGTTGGCTCTTATTGGTATTTCGAGTAAATTCCAGTCTAATGCTAGAATTTTCTCTAATTATTATGGTAGTATATACACATTAAAAAACAATTTCAATCAATATTGTGACATTTATTTAGCCAAATTGTACTTATATTTTCCTGCCGTGTAATTGGAATGATGGATTATGATTATGGTTGATTTTCTGTGCGTTTTTTTTGCTTTTAGGATTATTATGATGTATTTGTTTTTTATTAGGGTTTTATTTTATTGCTTACCTAACAAGATCTAATACTATGATAATGTCACTTTATAATGCTATTTAACACTATCTGAATAAAACCTTGATCTTATTGTTTAGCTCTGTATTTGTAATGATGAATGACTTGGTTTTACTGCTATTTAGCTTACTCTTACAGTCGTAATCGTTATTATTTACTACGTAATCGTTCTTACTGCTAATATTCTAAATGTGGAATCATCTAATCTCTTTGTGGAATTGGATCGGATTTATTTTCTGCACTGCACCGCACCAAATGGTACTGGGATACCTTACAGAACGCAAGTTACGGTTTGTTGGACATGCTTCTGTCTGTGCTTTTTAAAAATGGAGAAATTATTCAGCTGTGCTTCATCATAGTCATATTTTGTGTTGGACTCTTTCCATGTATGTTTGTGCATTGCAATTGCATCTTGCATCGCGGACTGCTCATGCTGTTTGAATTTTAAGAAAGATAAACGAGAGTGACAGTAGGAGTAGGTGTAGTAGTAAGATAGGAAATAGAAAGAACTGATTGTACTGTGTACTGTACTAGTTGTTTGACTATCTTGTGCTATGCTAACTAGAAATGTAACATGATAAACAGTAGAAGTAGACGAATATTGTACAGGTGTGCATTTACATTAGGAATAATTCTATAAATAGTAGGTCTACTCTTTCAAAGATAACGATACATTGATTTACGCTAGTTCCTATAACTTTTGTGTCTAAATAGGTATTAAGATTGTAGATGGTTTAATGTCATTATTGTAAGGAATCATGTTATAGTAGACAGTGAAAAATAAGTATAAAGATAAATGTATGAAATTAGGATACTCCCATAATACTTATTATTAGATAGTTTGAATAGAAATAGCTGTTAGTAGGCATATTATTATTATATTTAGTATATTTAGAAACTCAGGTTCATTGCATTGATTTAAAGCAATTAAAAAGGCTTTTTAGTAGTCTTCCAGAAATCTCTTACATTGCTAAGACTTTTTCCGAATCCAGTTGTCTGATATACTGATTACTGTCAAGTACATTTAATAGGAAAGAATAGGAGTAAAAGATGTTCAACTCTGTTGTATGACTGTATTTCTTCTAGATACAAGACATTTCCAGGGAACATAGCATAGCAAAAGTAAAGAAAGTGAATTCATTAACATAATTTGTAAAGTTATGCGCTCAGTTAGATAGTGGTGATTAGTGTCTGCATGGTCAATAAATCTGTATTAAATGGGCAACGGTTCCTTTCCGTGGATTCAGGGGAAATTCTGTGGAGCTCTGGAATTTATTCAAGTGTTTGTCCTTATATAGTTTGTAATGCAAAGTTACCGAAATTCACGTTTTTAACTACTAATTAACCAAATAAAGTGGTTGTGGTCTGTCTGTTACTGAAATTATTAGCTTTATTATATGGAAGTTAAGCTTGTGCTTACATTTTAGAAATTGTTTTTAAATAATGGTCTACATAAACATTTTTACTACACGTTCTACTCAATCTGAACAAGAGTTTTTCTGTGCTTTTTAATGATTTTTGTTTTTCTTCGTAACAACGATAATATTGTTTTATGTGACACAAACCTTGACACATTTCACTGAACACACTAAAGAAATGCCTAGACTCAATATTCTATGATTATGAATAAACCACTGGAAAGAAATTTCACTGACATGAAAAATGCTTGTTGTTCTCAAGTAGTTGTAGTGATTTATTTTATTTTTTAGCTACATCTTATCTCTGTACTGTACGGTATATTTGATGGAAATGTATGTAATATATTCTCAACTATTTTATGTTTTGGTTTTATTATCTGCTTGCATTTTTAATGAACTCTGCGCTATAGCCAAAAGCAAGACAGCTACAATTAATTTTGCTTTAGTCATTAAAAATTGTGGAATGATGCGGATAATTTGGGGATGTTGTGACATTAACACTGAAAGTGAGAAATAGTTGAATGTAGCAGGCCTTCTTTTGGCTCCTGGTGCAGAGTTTTTTTTAAAAATAATTATTTCTTGGGTTCTGAAGAGAAAAATTCATATAATGACCTTTTAGACTTTAGGAGATTTAAAATACATCATACACATATTAGAGTGTTAGTCTCTATATAGTACAGATTTTATCTTAGCGTAATTTAGTAGCTGATTGATGATCCCTGAATGGAATAACATTGTGTTAAAGAATACCTTACTTAAACTTAGCTTACTTCTTAATAGCTACTTATTTACAACCAGTACGTAATTGTAAACTAGTTTTTGTCTGACTAGTGTTAATGTATGTAAATATCTTTTAGTAAATTACCATTCTAATGAACCATTATGAAGTGAAAACTGAACTGCATTGTTTATCATTTATTAGTGTTATTGTATGTCCATGTGGTATGAAATACTATGTAGTTTTATGATCATGATAATCGTGTGCTTATGCATAGCTTGTATTTCTATGTACAATTCTAATGATTCTTATCAACAGAACTTTCTCAAGTTCGTTTTAAGACTACTATATATAAACATAAACGATATTGCTATATAATTACTTACCTTCATGCGAAACAAGTCTATACCAGCTAGGAGCTAATGATAACCGTAGGTCTACACCGTAGCAATCTGTAACTAGGTATATATACAACAATGATATCCAATACAAGATATTTACACTTGTTACAAAGTCCATAAACAACCGTAGTTGTCAACATTGGTTTTTATTAGTATTCGTCTTGCTCGGAATGAAGTGAACGGATAATTTTAAAATTTAGATGTTTAATGTTTGTTAGTTGTGCTTTTCTAGGTTATTTACCTTTTACCTTACTTGACTAAAAACTTACTTTATGCCTATACTCCGTAAGCCTAACGTAATAATAATAAAACATAATAAGGATATCAATAATACTACTATTACTACTATTATAAATATAATATAAATTGATGAATTCGTGTCCATTATCTGTTGATTTGAAACAGCTGTTCATTAAAATTATGATATGGGAAGGGAAAATACCGTTGTATGATGCCTTGTGTTGTTTTTGCCTCAAGTATTTTGTTGTTTCATTACTTTAAAACTAAATGAGCGGGTCAAGGTTGCTGTATACTCACTCTATTCAGTCGATCACTTCCTTCCGGTTGATTGCTTCCAAAAAAACAGCCTATTTCAGCCAAGCCGTGCCAGCAAGCCTTAATTTAATGGTTGCATAATTATTTATTAATATTATCAATCGTATCGTACTGTAAAATATTTATCCGTACAAGTACCTAAGCTAGTCACACACAGCCGAGCCGCATTTATTTTTTACAGATTTTCTTCCAGCCGATAATTTGGTTGGTCTGCTGGAGTGGTTCCTTCCTGTGCACCCGCCCGCATTGCATTGCATGTTAAATTAATGCTGCCCTCTCCGCAATCGAGTTTGTTCTCAAACGATAAAGAAAAACTATACATAACACATTGTATTGCGTCTTCGTTGTTAATTCTATTATAATACGCCCCTCTTTGTATGTATTCTTGTCTTGACTCCAGTTGGTTATCCTCATTGGCATTCTACGACAGTCATTTACATTTACCTACTCTATTTTCTACTCTACCACTACTACTACTGCTGCAACCCTATAACAATAATTATTATCCACCTTCCCCCAAAAGCACCTTTATTATACCTATAATAATGAGAAGTATACAAATACCATAATTAGTTATTTACATTTACTATACACAAGAACACATTCATTGGCTTCCTTTAGAATTCATTTCGTGGGGGATGTGCTGAATTTATAATTGCAAAGCGTGTCTCGTATACACTTGTTCTGTGCTACTTTCACATTAGATTGTTGTACAAGTAATGGAGTCATTTTTTAGCAAATAAGTGAGTGTTCTTTACTTACATTATATATTACATTATTACTTGTGTTAAACATCTCTCTTGAGCCTTCTGTGTTTGATGTCATTCATTCCATCTCTTCCAGCCAAACCAAATGAGCAACCTAAAAATTATTATTATATACATAGCCATAATACCCAAGCAAATCCCTCTTACCATTTACTTACCTAAGCAAAGCAAACAATCATCTCGCTCGTCGGCCTTTTCATGACTGTATACAACTTAATTATGATAAGATTTACTTGAGTGCATTGTAAGTATTCATAGAGTTTTTAGAATTGCATATCGCATAGCTGTGTCATGCTTGACGATCATTCATCAAAACGGATGAGATGGCTTCTGGTATCGTGCTTAAGGATCTGAGAAGCTTTATTATACATATATTATTTCTTCGTGCATTCTTTGACTTACAACTAGTATACATAGCTTTTACTTTGCATACATAAATAAGTACCTATTACTTAATGTTCGTTGGTTCTTATCTTATCTACTTACAACCTACATGTATATAGTATACGAGTAGCAAGCAGCAGCACCAGCAGTCGTTGATTTAAGCATTAAATCATGTTTATTTTATTACCATTTTAGAATTTAGAATGCACCATCAGTAAACAGGTGCCTACTGATTATCTATATTATACCTGACCAAGTTTTGCACAATTTAAATATATTTACAAAGCAAATCGTGAGTGGCTATTGTTTTGCAGTGTGTTGCATTGATTGCATATACTTACCCCGTCACCAGCTGCCATTACATATAGTTTTCTGTATACCTTTAGTATTAGCATTCTGATTTGAATATTGTCGTGTCATGTCGCCGAGTTCATTGTATGTCCTGTCAGTAAGTTTTATTTTGTGCATTAGCAAAGATTTTTAGTGAATGAGAAAGTAGGCCACTCACTACTGTACACAAAAGCGGTAGACAGATGAGAAGAGTTAACATTATTAGCATATAATTGGCTGTAGTAAAGTAAAGTAAACACTCTGCTATAGGTGCCAGTCTATATACTACGTTCCCCTTTTAGTGCAAGCAAGTCAAATTAAGTTATCCCATTTTCTTCAGTTTGACACGACAGCAGCAGTAGAACGAGATATAGGTGTCGAGAAGTAAATGGTTTAGGAAACGTCTAGAAGAAAATCATCTGCTGTGCTGTTCTTAGAATTTACTAATTTAATACTTTAATGTGAGTGTCTAAGTAGCAATGTACATATAAATTGATTTATGTACATGAAAATCTAGCGTTGTCATTAAATGTGGCTACTTAATATTGTAAGTTAAAAAATGCTGCTGTCCTACGACTAACGCTTGTTCTCGTCGTCACCTAAACGGCTAACACAGGCTCGTACACGCTTTACTTACTTCTCAATCCCGCGTCCACTTTGACTTGACTGAACCGAACTCAAATCGGGTAAGTTCCGCTATCTGTACCGAAGAAAAATCATTGGCAATTTTGAAAATGTTTTTGGCTTGGCTTTACTTACTGTTTTCGACTTTACTTACAGTCGTATATATTTACTATGTGAAGCAAGGTCTGACCACTCCGATGTATAACACTATGTATACTCGCAAAGCTAAAGCTGAATTGGGGTTGTTTGTGTAGTCGAATGAGGATAAAGGGATGCAATTACCATTGTTCATTTTGTTACCATTCCGTAGTACGCCTGAAAATTTTCTGTTCTTGACTGGAGTTGTTCTTGGCTTAAGTTAACTAAAGATAGATTCCCCTTTGAGTTTTCTTATTGGCTAGTAAACTGTAACTGTGATTTTATAGCATCGAGCAACTATTATTTTATAGTCTTAGCCAGACAATCACTATCAGTTTTACTGCGGGAGGGAGCAATTGCATATGATACCCGAACAGAGCACGATGCCAGTCGGGGGAAACAGTGTCTAAAAAAAGAGTTCAGTAGAAAAAGACACTGCTGGAGTTGGGATGGGAGTTGGAATAAAAGTGTCTCAGCACGCTCTCTCACAATTAGTCAACGAAAGTATTTTCTTCCTAATTGAATTTATTTTCTCGTAGAAACGTTGCATTGGCTTGGCTTGAACTGAAGAGTAAGTAGTTTTCTTGATTCTCGGACTTGCCTGCTACAAAAGTATATCTACTCAAGCCAAGTTTAACAAGAGTATTATTTTATGTCTGTCCGCTTTAGCAGTGTGGCATTTGGCTACTTTGCTCATGCTCATCTGATTTGATCCCATTTCTCCAGTCCAGAGCAGAGAACCCCAGCTCAGCTTCCCCACTCGTATTTTTTCTGGAACCTTCCCTCTTTGGCTTGCTTGGCGTGGTCTGTTCAATATTGAAAAAGAATCAATCCAACACTTGACTTGTATAATTAGCGTAGAATCCGCTGCACTTAACTACTTAAAGTATACAGTAATTGTAAGTAAAGAAAAACAGTAAGGAAAGACGTGTCCAAGCCAAGCCTTACATAGCTCACGTACATAGCTTCGTCATTTTCACTAACAGACTTGATGCTTGATTTTTCAGTTCTTGTTTTGTTTTCAGTTGTATCTTGGGTTGTGGTTTTGCCCGTTCTTAGCAAAAATGAGCCGCCGATCGCATCGCCAAATATTTAGCAGCCTCGTATTGCAGATGACCTTTGCAGAGCCACAGCTACTCGACATGTACTTTTTGATGGGTCGCTCCTTGGTATCGTTCCTACTGTGTAACTGTATAATTTCACAAACGATATTTATTCCTCTTAAGCAAAAACATCTTTTCACTCCACACTCTATCTTTCACTTTTATTTAAAATGCCGATTTTCTCCTCAGTAGTTTTAGCTCTTTACTGATTACGCAGAAAATCGTGCCTTTGTCTACAAACAAAATCTCAAAATCAAAGCTACCTATACTTATAAATCAATCCCACATAAAACATTCGACTATCGAAGACGATCCAGTAATACGGCATGTCAATTTTGCACAGTTTAACATTTACAAAGCATGGTGGTGATTAC
>JABASH010005261.1:0-12404 GCA_019776445.1 Tomocerus maximus | reverse complement strand
GTTTTTGTGATCGTTTCTAACTATGTAAACATTGATAAACGTGCAGCTACCATTGATCAAGTACATTTGTTAGTCTGTTTGTGTATAACCATTAAGCATATATTTAAAAAAATAAAATTGTATCCGTTTATCTGAATGTTTACTGCAGGAAATTATCTATGTAGGTTTTTCGCAAAGGTTTAGATTAGAAAGGCTGATTGTGTACATAAATATTTATAAATTGTATTTCCCTATGTTAAAGTCTGCCAAACATTTTTGTGTCATTATATATCAGTTAAAGTAACCCATTATCAATCCACATGCCAAGCAGTAAAATTTGATTTCATTATATAACGTTTAATAATGTCTCCCCCCTTCTCAAATTTACAGTGCTATAAATAATAACCCAAGCATATGCTTTATCCAAGATAGTTCCAGAACACTGGAAATCAAAATAGAACCCAGATGAACCACATTTGTTTCGTGTAGTGTTTGTGGTATAGTAAAAACCAGTTCGAAACTAAAGTTTAAAAAAGGTACTGTAATCATAAACGTTTTTGGAAAATACAATTTTCAACCTTCTCCCCGGACCAACTTTCAATTAAATCAGGTAGACTTGTTTTAAAGAATGGGAGTTTATGCTAAATACTTTGATTTCATAACTTTCAAATAATATCGACTATTTTAAACGACAGGATATTTCACAATAACGAGGAATCTGAATATCAAAAACCCTGGCAGGGAAACCTTAACTAAGTGTAATGTTTAAAAAGTTATTTTACAAATGTTTAAACTGGTTGTACTAGGTCAAATATTGGTTGGAATAAAAATGGCATGAAATTCCAGAAACTATAACTAGTTTCCAAATTTTTAACGCTATGATTACGAATGTTATGAACTTGAATTCGGTGGTGCTCAATTGTGTAACGTTTGTTTCCAGTAATTTTGTTTTTATAAAATTGCCCTTCCGAGGTGATGGATATGGCTAGTTCAACAATGAAGTTCAAGTTTTTGTGAACTTTTCATCAAATTAGTGAACTTGGCAGATTCCTAATTCCGAGTATTAATAACTTTTGTATACTAATAATTTAATCGATCTAAAGACTACTATTTAACCTCTCTATTTAAATTATTGACAGTATAAATATTTAGACTACAAACTATCGAATAGGAACGCCGCTTAAGTTATGGGCCGAAAAATTTGGAAATTGAAGGCTATAGTACTATTTGTATGTATTTTATACATGAATTGTCCTGCATTATTTATGGACAACTTTGATTATCACCTGGGGAAAATGAAACAGGGACCAGCCATCTGCTCATTTTTTGCTTTTACCTGTCCAAGCTGTCAAGTTGCTCCTAAAATGACATAGCTTTGCTGTCCAAAAATGGAGCATTGTCTGATTGCCTCCCCTCAATAGCCTTCTTGTTGACATTTACCAATCTCTTCAAAATTTGATAATGTTGATCTTTTCGTTTTGAGACAAAAGCAGAGTACGTTAATGTACGTTGATGTAAAACGACCGATATATTTGCACGTCCAATACAGGAAAACTGTGCACACAATGTACAGTTGTACTGAAGTGTAGAACGACAGTGCAAATGGTTTGTGCAATTGTTTAGATTCGAAAATGTGTTTTATGGGTGTGGGTGTGGCTTGTGCCTCATCAATGTTTACTGTCTGCAGTTATTTAACGACCAGGTTACGTAAACATTATGAACTACAGACATAATAATAAAAATATTTTCAGCTCTACCGATCGACCTCGACCCACAGGATAAAGATATTGTGTTAGGGTATATGCAAATAGATATGTTGAAAACGATTACGTTCCTTTTACCGTTATGGACATTTATTGTTGTACAAATAAGTGTTAAAATGGTAATAATTATGACAATGTTTTGATAGCATGATCCAAACCTAATAAAATAAGTGCATAAGTGTTTTAAAATATGTACATTTGTTTTTTTAGAATTCCAGTGTAAGTGTTGGCGTTCAGTCAATTCTCAAAAACATTTATAATACTTCATGGTACACTCCAATTAATAGTTCAGGAAGAGAAAATCACATCTGAAAAACCATTTAACATGTCCGTCCCGAATCTTTTCAATCGGTGTGTCCAAGAAGTGGCCAACAACATTCATACGTATCTAAGAGAGTTTCCAAACATTCCAGGAAATGTGGTTCTCGAGATCTATCTAAAGGTAAAGATTTTCATAAATATTTTTAAGCATTTTAGTTCAAAATTATCATCTCCGTGATCGGACATCGTTCTAAGCAATAATTTAACTTTTCACTATAAAAAATCTACACCATCAGAGCAAGGAATTGACAATTTATCACAAACTTTTACCTGCATGATTTTGCTTTTGAAAGCTTTGTAAATCTCAAATGTAGCTAGCTTCCATGTGACGTCATATTGATTAATCATTCAACGAGACACGTCATGCGAAATAAAGATGCAAATTGTACTGTCATTAATTAATCGCTTTAATTACCAAATGACTAAGTTATTATGTTACTGAATTCTGTGATGACATTGAATAGGTTGTTAAATGCCTTTTGATAAGTTTTAATAACTAAGGGGAGTGTTTAATTTTCAAGAATTGCACATTGTCAATTCCCATCCATGAAAACTTAGTATTTTTTGATAGTCTCGCCCCACTCGTGATGTTACTCATATATCACAAAAAATTGAATTGCGCAATTACACGTGCCAATGTCAGGGAAAAAAACTTGCATATTATAATATGTACATTTTTAAGTTTCATAGGATGACGTTGGTTATACGATTCGTTTGACAATTGGAAATATATAGACTAATTTGAAGTTCTTATGCTTTCAAAACATATTGCGTTATTCATAATTGTTTAAGAACTTTGTGTAGATAATTGCTTGAAGAAATGATAGTAACCTTCAATGTATCACGTTGTTGAAAATGTCGATATCCGATTGCATACCGTAGATACAAGTGCGTAATAGTATGTGCAATACAGCTGTAAATGCATCATATCAGTAATGAAAGTCAGAAAGATGATGTTTCTAGATTTTTGAATGGACAGGCGCTTTGTTATTCATTGCACTGAAGTTGAAACTTATGCAATTTGGTATGAGGCATATTTATTTGATTGTTTTTGCATAACCCAATGTCAACATAATGCAACAAAAGATTGAAAAACATTGCAATGTAGGATATTATGAATAAATATGTGCATGCTACTTAAAGAGATTTGTTTCCCACGGTACAGGGAGTCATAGCCAGGTTCACGCCGTGGAAAAGGAAACGTTTAATTAATTCATCAAATGTGACATTGTTATTTGTTATTGTAAAAAGTAGAGTTGCATTGTGCGTTTCACAATCAACGTAACGTACTTGATATATATGCTAGATTTTTTCTATCGAAAGTTGAACTTTACCTTAGTATTAGTGGGTAGTGGATAGGAGCAAATTATGCATGCACATGGTGCTAGATGCTAAATTTCTTATGAATTATGAAAGCATGTGCGTTGATTGTAAAGATCATGATGATTAAGTTCAAAGATCATAGTAAAATTGGCGACATAATAAACTTGTATTAGAGTAAAAGGGTTATATGGCTGCAGTTGCAAAGTTGCAATAGATGTGTAGTTTATAGCTAGATTGTTACATTTACTGTGTGAATTGAAAATTTCATGATAATAGAGAAAGAGCAATTCTATCAGGCAAGAAAGGTCACACTCGATTTCACTAACACCGCCTGAGGGATGCCAATGATGTGAGACAATTAAATATGCAAGTTTGGCAGTACAAGCTGTATTTTCCTCGACTATACGGTGGCGTGTCTTCTTTGACCTCTTTTACAAACAAACGAAGTAGAATCTGTCGACTTTGGGTACGGAGTGAGTAACCATCACTTGCAGCTACAAATCTTTATCTTGTTGCTATAGGCAGATACAATTTTACTTAGCATGACCATAAAGAATAGAGACATACTAGATTCGTTTCAGATATACATACATAGAGCGGTACACGTACACGTTATTATGGAGAGACAATAGGTCTCAGATGCCGACTTCTGCCTCACTAGGTAGTAGCTATTGGTAATACATGCAAGATGTAATCGCAATGTTGCAAATATTGTATTGCTTAAATTCGCATGAAGTCAATCAACTGTTACTGTCATGTACTTAAGAGTCTGTAATTGCATATTGAAGTAAATTGTAATCTTATATTGGCAAGTGTCTGTTATATGAGTCTATTGTTTACTAAACGTCATTTCTACATGCCTAGTGCGTATAGCAACAATTTAAATAGCCTGTCTTTAAATAGCTCGATATATCCCTGTGGTAGTTACCCTATAATATTTGATCTACATAATATACTACTTGTTTGTGTTAATTCAGGATACCTACATTTTTAAAATAGAAAGATAATACTGAAATGTTGTGCAATATATCACAATATGAAGTTAATGCCTATAATGGTAAGTAAATTAATACATACGAATATATTTATACATATACAAATAATCATAATATATTTCTAGTGACTGGGCTCAATGATATCAGTTTAATGGACAGTAATGCTGATTATATAATAATATATTTAAGAATGAATAGGTTACCCAACAATTAAGTTGGAAGTTAAGAGGTAAGGATCTCTGCATAAAAGTAATATGCATTATCAAGATTGTGATGCAGAGGTGTAAACAATCTAAAGTAAATGCAATCAGAATTATAGGGAGGTTTCTCTGGTTTATTTGGTCAACTGCAATGCTACACGGTACCGTTGCAATAAAGTTGCAGGGTCGCTGATTGTGGTCTTCTGGTAGGCTTCCTAGACCATAAAAACTACTAAAACTTATAACATATTGTTGCAGACAAGTTTTGGCCAATATTGAATGTCGTAACTAAAAATCACGTACAATTGAGAAGTATGCTGTACATGAGTTTACTCTGTAATCTTTAGTGATATAATAAAATTATTGTTTTTTAGCTGAGCCAAACGCAGCAATTTCATGTCCTTCTAGTTGAACTACAAAATCTGAGCAAGTTTATGAAGATATTGGCCGTGAATGGCAAGAGACACAAAGTGCACATTCTATTTAAGGTAAATCTTTTTCCTGACATTACTTGAAATCATATGTCTTTCCACAAAAAATGACCTCTGTCTGTCTCATAAGATAGAAAATGGAACGAATGACATACTTTATGACAAATATTGTGAGTAGGACAATGGGAAAACATTGCTGATCATATTTCAGATGTAAAAATGTAATATTATTTACAGACTTTCAGTAACCAGGATAATTGGAGCGTAGATTGGAGGCCACCTCCGTTTTATGAAGCTGGAGAGCCTAAATGTTTCCTGGGTCATAGACTTGCAAATGCCTACGCATCTGAATGCTGCAAAGAATTTCTCAACTCACGATTGCGATTGTACCTTATACGCGTGGGACTCGAATTGGGTAGGTATTTCATTGTCTTGTTTATTCTGAACATAGTGAAATTGACAAGGGAACTAAATAGAATTCTTATAAGTATTAAATGGTGTCATTAAATTCTATAATATTCTAGGAGGGTTCCTGTCTGATGCTGGTTGGTTTAAAGAAAGTTCCAGAGTTCTTCAGCAATGTATGTTTGTCTGCCTTAGCGTCAACGACAACGAATCTTTTCTGCAAGCATTGGAGTGCCTACAAAAGTATGCGATCTTTATAAAATTGTTCTTGTTCTTAACCAACAAGTTTGTCAAGCGATGTCTTGTTTGTCTCATGCATTTATTCATTGCAGATTACTCATTGCCCAAGGGTCTTTTTGTATGTTTCAAGAGGCTCGTACTTCTTTTGAAACAGCAAAGAAAGTCATTGAGAAATTGCGATTGCGATCGGGGTTTATGCCGAATTTGGCCGGAATATTCTGTGCCTTTTCTGCGTTGTGTTTTGCTGAAAGTCGATACAATGAGGCAAGGCTTTTAAAATCGTTTTATTAATTTTTAATGCATATCTATGTTGCGATTAGTTAACATTTTTGTGTCTTTTCAGTCTTTGGAGTGGAGTGTTAAAGCACTCAAAGAGGTGAGAAGCTCTAAAAACCCTCGTCAAATAGTTGATGTTCTCAGACAGTGTTCCAAATCATGTGTTGTCAAAAGAGAGTTTGAAAAGGCCGAACTGGTCATCACCGAAGCGGTTTATATGGCTAGAGATATCTTTGGTCCAAAAAGCGTTAAATATGCTGATGCACTGTTTGATTACGGATTCTACCTTCTAAATAGGGACGCTGTTCCTCATGCCGTTACTGTTTACACGGTAAGTATTTATTTTTAAATGTTATACGTAGCTTGTAATAACATTAGCAACATTATGTCAAATTTTATGTAGTTTTTTATTCATTTATTAATGCTAAGAGTAACAAATATGGCTAAGCATTTTTATATTCCCTAAAATTAACTGTAATATAAGTTAAGAAAATAATTTTTGCACTAATGGGATATCTATAAATCATATCAATCAGATGACAGGCAGCTCCAGTTGGATTACATGTTAATGTTTTGAAGTTCAAATGTCTAAATAAAATTTTTGTGTGCATTAACATTTTCGAAAAGTTGCTTTTCATCAATAGATAGAAGAAAGTGTTACCCATGGTAAATTACAACGTTATGCGATCAATGAAAATCGATGCGTTTTGTGTAATTCACCGATTGTTTACTAACATGACTAAAAATTCAATACCTAGTTGCTGTAAAATATATTTTTCCTGAAATTGCATAGCTAAAAAATGAAACAAATCATTTTTATTCAAATAATGCCGTGTAACATTTCAAGTAGCTACCTTCTTGTAAACAGTTGGTCTGTTTGGTAAAGTGAATGTTGTAACTCAAACAACAAACTCTTTATTGCATGCTTAAATATTGGCAAATTACAAATAATGTAACATGTTACTGTACAAATTTTGTAAAATGTTTTAGGAAGCCCTTAAGATTCGAAAAGATGCATTTGGAGAATGCAATCTTATGACTGCTATTGCTTACGAAGATGCAGCCTATGCCCTGTACGTGAAAGAGTACAGTACCGGAAAATTTAGCTTAGCCAGGTAATTTTAGCACTAATTATCTCGCAATGCATGCTTAATATCTGCTTGTAATATATTACATGTAATCAGGAGACTTGATAAATGCAGGAACTACGCGGATAAGGCAATCGAGATCATGAAAATGCTGCTACCCGATGATCACCTTCAGTACGCGTCTGCAAAACGTGTAAAAGCCTTAATATTGGAAGAAGTTGCAATTGATAACCCAGGAGGATCGTGTGAAGAGATGTATTTATTTGAAGCGCAAAACTTGCATTTATCAGCCCTTAAACTTTCAACTCAAGTATTTGGAGAAATGAACGTCCAGACTGCCAAACACTACGGAAATCTTGGCCGGCTGTATCAATCTATGAAGAAATATCAGGTTAATAAAGCTCAATAGATTTGGATTACACGGTACTAGTAAATTGGTTTATTAGATAGTTGCTAGGTTTTTATGGTATTTTAGATACAGTGTTATTCTAATGATGTATTGGAAAAATTCTTTGTTACCTTTTTTCAGGACGCAGAGGATATGCACCTAAAAGCCATTGCAATCAAAGAAAAACTACTCGGTATGTACGATTACGAAGTGGCCTTGTCTGTAGGGCATTTAGCAAGCCTGTACAATTACGATATGATGCAGTTTAAAAAGGCAGAGCAGCTTCACCTACGATCCATCCAAATCGGTAAGGCATATTTATTGACAAAAACTATAGAACCCCAATATTTTCATTATCTATAACGATTTATAAATTTGTGTATGTATCTTTGCACAGTTAGTTAGGTTTTGATTTTCTTCATGGAATATAGTACAAAAGAAAATGTTTCCATCATAAGTTACTTTGACTAAAAAACCCATCTGTTAGGAATATCTTATTTTCCAGAAAAGGTTCTGACTGGGAAATGACCAAATTATGGGATTAACAATTTAAGTTATATTACAAAATCGATACAGATTAACAGAACAATTAACTCTCTAACCAGATAAACGCTCTATTCAAAGATTATTATTCGAAATTAAAATTGCTATATAAATATTCATTACCAAATAAGGTGTATAAATACGGTGCTTATTTTTTTTTTAAAAAAATAAGAAAAGTAATAGCAGATGTCAGTTGTTTTTTAATTTGTCGAGTAGACATGAAAGATATTAAATTTTATCAGCATAGCAGATCGTGATAAGTTATTTCATGGCAAATGATATCTATATACAGATACTGGTTTATAAAAATCAATTGTCTTTGATTTTAATTTAGCTCGCAAACTATTTGGTGATGCCTACTCTGGATTGGAATACGATTACCGAGGACTGCTACAAGTGTATGCCATGGAAGGTTATGCCGACAAAATTGCAGAATACAACGTCATTTTGAATGAGTGGAAGCACTTGAGAGATTTAAAATCTATAAAACACGAAGAAGAAACAGTACCTTCTTCGCAAAAATCGCGAAACATTACAGATATAGTAGATGAGTTTTTGAGTACGAAATGGATGCACGGCTTTTATGATGTCGAATAATAGCTATAGCTCTCGTATTGTGACTGATTCTGTATACATGCTAAATGAGTGTTGAAATTGTGTAATCGCTAGCGGAATTAATTAAAGCACTTATTAGTATCTTTTCTATAAATATAGATAATTTAAGTTGATGGAAGAGTGAATAGAATGCGTTGTAAGCAAATGAAAATTATTGGAAGTTATTTGCTTGTCTCAAATTCCTTCAAAATAAATCATTATAAATAAAATAAATAGCTTACCTGTTATATATTTATTTCTACATGCATACACTATTTTCGTGGCTTTAATAAGTAGATTTTAATAAGATTGGAAGATTTTAATGCGAGTGCAATTCAAGACAACTCATACTTATTGAGCAAAGGGAAAGCTTTTCGCAAACGTAAGTAGGCAACGTAACATCCGAATGACAAACATTGAAACAATCGAAACATCAACATTTTTTATAATGCACCTGCACGGAGTTGTTCTACCTTCTATATCCAGATTTGGACATTTTGATTATTAGTTCGTTGATAATCAGTTTGTTGAAATCAGAAAATAATATACATTATAAAAATGTTAATGTCTCGTCAGTTTCAACGTATGATATTCGGATGTTGCCTACTTACATCCTAAAAAGTTAATGTTTAGCAAAGAATGAGTTGGTATGGATACTAGTAAACTAAATTCTATTATGTATATAAAAACCGTAGATATTATGTAGGATTCGGGAATGATCTTACATAAAAAGAGAAAGGGTACACAAAGAGAATCCCTGTACATATTCCTGAGATGGCAATAAACAGACAAAGACAAACTTACACGAATTTCTTACCATAAACATCCACAACGCACACCAAAAACCAAAGCAGAAATGAAACATAGTTGGTTAGAGAATTGAGTTAATCACAATTTCATTTTTCAGTTTTTCCCAATACTGTATATATATTAGTAGAAAATATTCTTTTCAATTTGATTTATTTGTAATGAGTTTATGCCATTTGTGTGATGAATTCAGGCTTGCTGGAAGCTCAATAAAGTCCCCATTCTACTAGAATTATATATTGTATTGTAGTATAGCATACATATTGCATGCTTCAAGTTTCTCAACCCTTTTTGCAAATCCAAGGATTTGCTAAATATTCTTTTAATAGTATTTATTCGTTATCCGTTATTGCCCACTTCCAAGCAATATCTTTTCAATAATAAGGCAATAATTGATAGGTACAAGAAATAATTATCCGGATAGAATCTAACTAAACTGCCAAAGCTCTTCCCCTTATAATAGATTATTGCATTTGCAGCTCGTCATGTCATGAGATATTGGAACCTCATTTTTCATGAAGTGAAAAACCCGGGCCAGCGCAAAACTCAGTTGTAATCTGACTGGATCTGATACTATTCTACAAGCTTCGGTTTGTTCCGCAAGGTCACTGCTTCTTCAATCTCTCCGTCTCTTTGAGGCCGAGACACAGGATCGCATGAAGTGAAAAACCCGGCTCAGCGCAAAACCCAGTTGTACTCTGACTGGATGTCATAATTTTTGAAACGCTTCCGTCTGTTCCATATCGCTTATTTTTCATGAACTGAGAAGTATTTTGAGGCCCAAATCAAAAACCGGAGTATTGGGTTTGGGTGTGATACTATTCTAAGCTTCGGTCTGTTTCACAAGGTCACTGCTTTTTCTTTCTCTTCGTCTCTTTGAGGTCGGGATACAGGTTACCATACATTAATTTTATTCATGTATATTTGGGTTGGGACATATACTCAATATTGAGACAGCAAAAGTTGAAGTCTGATTTCTACTTATCAAAGTTGTTGTTTGGAGTTGTAAATTAGTAAAACTACTGCGACTGTATACTGTACACCAGTTCACGATTACTCCATCCCGAATCTTAAAAACCCGTCATAGACTTATATGACTGTAAAAGGGTGGGCGCACTAGTAAAAAATGCAACTTAAAATCACATTTGGGCTTATGAATGTACTTCACATATTAGTATTGCATTTATTATTAGTAGGTATTTACTACTACATACCACTACTACATACCATACCACTACATACCACTACATACCACTACATACCACTACATACCACTTCCTCTTCAATATGTATCTTAGTCGACGTAGACATAACATAGTTGTAGGTGACAATAATGGTTCAAGTTCAATACTTAAAGGGCAGTAGTTAGTACATAATCTCCATATTGGATAGGTTTTCTTATATCTAGCTGAAGAATTTTCAGCAAATATCTGCTTATTACTATTTATATGTTGCATGTTGCAGAAAATAATTTCCTTTTTATGTTAATTGTCGTCGGGTGCAGGTATTATATGCCTCTGATTATGGACTTTTTGTAACTGCCCAAACTGCGCGTCTAAAGATTGGTTGTAGAAAGCAGCAGACCGTGTACTAAATAGATAAACATAGACTTTATCGAGGGGTCTTTGGGGGCTGAAGTTTCAATTCAGGAGGGCTGAAACCCCCCTGAATCCAAGAAAAACGATTGTTTTCTGAAAATACCAAACAATTTAGCCCCATATCTACGACATATCTTGCGTTAGTTATAGATCTTGATTTCGTTATTTTTATTAGATTTCATGTTAAACATTGAAATAGCAAAATTAAAGCAAATTCAAACTTAGTCTCATTTTATCATGCCCGATAGTTTGAATCTTCTTTTGTGTCATGGCTCAACAAAAGCATAATAGGAACAGATAATGCAGCATAATAATATTGCAATTGTAACTGTAACGTAAAACAAATAAACATGCTTGCTTATACCATAATTATAGGGCAGGCAGTAGGCCAGTAGAGCAGTTTTGAGGCAGACGGTCAGTAAGATGTTAGACAGTCTTAAGTCTTAGTCTTAGTCTACCTACAGACAATAATACAGCAAAGCTTGACCTACAAATGCATCAATTGTAACATTTTGTTGCTGCATCTGCATGTTGATGCAGGTTTTGGGAATGGAAATCTTATGCTTTTCGGTATGCTGCTTAATAATACTCACTAACTAACCCAGCAGAAATACAAATAGTACCTAAATATAGACAAATATTTTAATAATATATAGATATATCAATTACAAATCATAGTAGGAATATATATTACCTATACCATTCTAAGTTATAGTTCCTTTCATTTGGTAGTGAGCAGGGTTTGAGCTAAATGCTATAATAATATATTCATGGTTCATTTCAGTTTCGTGGTTTTGATATAGTGGTGTCGGATTACTTATACATTGGTACCTACGAAACAGGAATTTAGTTTAAGAGTTATTACTTTATGTGGACAAAATAAAACCGAAAGGTGAATCTTTCCATATCATACATTACTAAGAAGTAATACAATGGACAATTTAATTCTGTACATTGACGTACCGTATAGAGATAACTAGCAGACGCCGCTAGTAAGTATTTCTATATATTATTTCTTTTGTTGCTGACAATTACTTGTGGCTAGACATCAGTAAATATTTACTTATACACATTTTTCTATATAGCTAGTTGTGCTTTCTGTTTCCATTTTAACGTAAATAGACACACATAGCTTGACAGAACAAAGAAGACTTCAATCTCATAAGTTGTGAGAGTCACACACGAACATCAAACCCATGGTTTAAGTATCTTCATGCAGATTTAAGATACTCCCTATTGCACTATTTGATTTTCCGTTTTCTATGTTGTATTTGTACTGTGTATCAAAAATCTAACCCCAAGTATCGCAAACATTTGCTGTCATGCATGCACATTATTGCAAATAAACTAAAATTTTGCTCTAAAATCCTCCCAAAAACTATATATTTGATAACTGGAAACAATTACTTTAGTTTATTATTTATTTTAATATAAATCCATATTAATTTACTTT
>JABASH010005260.1:0-12404 GCA_019776445.1 Tomocerus maximus | reverse complement strand
TTACTATATTGCTTACATATATTATTATATTTGGTGTAGAGATTATGTATAAGTTATTGTTTGCCAAGAGCCAGATAGACAGAAAGTATTGATTGAGGTTGTAGTAGATAACATAAATAAATGGAGATGACATTTATTTACTTAACATATAAATATAGTACCTATTACCTACATTGATGTCTTTGGATTTACTGATGTAGAAATGTAATAAAATTATCATCCTTATTTAAAAATAAAACAAGATTACATACAGATCACGTTTTATGCAGTAGGCAGAGAGAAATTGTATGTAACGTAAAGAAATGGTATTGTATTTTAAAATGAAATGGATATAGGCAACGGACTGTGCCAATTGTCAAAAGATTTTTCGGTAGTTAGCGTTTAGAATTTAAAATGTAAAATTAAGGTAACGACAAGTCTGTCTGATGTGAACTATTTAAGATAAACCATAAATAAGAAAAATGTGACTCGATCTGAACATTCTAAAACCACATTTTAATCTGTGTTTGTTTTTTGTATGTACATATATCATTTTCGGTTGATTTAGTGTTTTTATGTGTAGTTATAGCTTAACACAACCAGGTAGTTGTTACATATAAAAAGTATCGTTGTCATAAAAGTATATTATTTTATTCTATTATACATAGTAGTAGGAAGTAGTCTAAATGGTAAATACGAGGATAATGTTTCAGCGTTTCTTATTGTGTATGTACAGATTACAGAAATCTTTCAATACTAAAGTACCTTAGTACGATCATTGACTTGTAACTAAAATGTCAGATTTTAGTCGTGTGAGTCTGTAATAAGGTTACAATTATATTGTACACTTATTGCAACAACAGAAATATGAAAAATATTAGATTATAGTATTGTACGTTTATGTGCTTACTGAAAAGGAATTGGGAACCTTTTGTATCATCAGACATGCTATACAAAAGGCTAGCATATTACCTTAATTGCTTCTTGTTGGTAAAATATAAATATATAGTGTACATGCCCCATACAAAGTGATGTACGCCGTAATCTGTGTCAACTGTTGTTCCTTATTATTTTAAAGATTTTTTAGGTAAGTACATGTCTTTGACTTTTGTTGTTATTTGATATTGCGTTGTAAAAGGTGTTTCCAATATAATTGGACACCGGTTGTGAATAAGCCAAAAAACTTTAATTCACGATATATGGTAATATTACACGAAAGAGACGATTATTAAAATTAACCATCTCTTCAGGATACCCCAGTCGAGTCCAGTGTTAGTTGTACTTGTGTGCATACTGTACTTTACGTTAACTCAGTAGTACATTATGTAGTGATCCTGTAAATAATATTATGGCAAATCTCGTTAAAACGCTGTAAGAAAATTATTAAGAGATACTATGTATGTCCAATTGATTTGTCAATCAGAGTAGCATTTACTATATGTCTGTAAATATCGTACTTGTTATTATGTACCATCAGATAATAATTAACATCTCCCTTTCATTGTGAAAACCATGCGGAGACTGAATGAGTACATCTTTGTTTAACGGTGGAAACAAAATAAATTCGTTACGTTTTCTGTGGAAAATCCTTATTGCTTCCGTTTTATTATGGAATTTTGACATTTTTACTAGCATTGCTTCAAATTGCTTGATGTAGGTGTATATTTCAAGTTGCATGAACATTGAAAGTCCAGTACCATGCAATTGCAAAACAATATCAATTTATTAAATAATTCATATCTAACTCAGCATCATCTAAAGTTGAATTCTTGATGACGAGAGGTCACTCTAATTGGGATAATTCAATTATCCTGTGAATATGTTTAAATATAAACAATAAAATTTGAATTATTTTATTCGTTATTATCGATCAGCCATGTGAAATGATAGCTAATTTTTTTACCGCACAATCGAATAAGATATGAAAATAAATAGCTAAAGTTAACCAATTAGTAAATTACCGCTAAAAATTTCATATTGGGAATGAAATATCACTGAATGAGCAGTATACATTGTGTGATCTAACGTTCGTTTGAAGTCAAAATATATTATGCATTACTATTTTTTGATATCTAAAGAATAAAAACCCAATTCTGGGGAAACCAAAGTATCTAACCCAGCAGGAGGTATTGAAATTTTACGTCGCAGTAGTATCACTTATTTAATATGGCATTATTATAATATCATTTGTAAAATTGTGGTATCTAAATATAGTCTATGTATAAACATGCATAAAAGACACGATTCAAATATATATCATTTAACCTAATTTCATAGTTTAAAACCGATAACATAAAAGTGATGTATATGATTATAATTTTAGCGGACAGGATAAGTGCAAAATCGATTTGTCACATTCGAAGTTGACGAGATAAGATTGATTTTCACGCTGAGTACTAAATGCAAAAATACAGGAACAGAGTGACAATGTGATTGGCGAGGTATCATCTCCAAATAACCATAAGCAGAAACCAATTATTGTACATGTGCCATATGATAAGATAAAGATGTCACGACGCTACACAACATTGAAGTTCCGATAACCTACTTACTTTTTAGTTATTTTCCTTCTCTAATGATTTACCTGCATTCTGTTCTTCTAAAATAAATACCAATTATTTATTATTGAATGCAACAATAATGGAGCATAAACGCATGCCGAAGAGGCTCAAATATTTTATAAAGTTTCAAGTTTCACCACTACAAGCTAAATAATACGGATTTAAATTACATTTTTGGGAATGCGTTGATAATTATCTAATTAAATCCTAGTAAAGATGCTGTACATACCGATTTCTAAAAGAGAATCACTCCTAAAATATCATTCAACACGAATGGGGCATATTATACGTGTTATATAATATTATACTACGTCATATATATTATATTCTGCAACGACGCCCAAGATATGTATTTCCTAATTCCTTGTAAATCTTTGCATGCAAAAGATCTCGGAAAAAATGTAAAGGGTAAATGTAATTTCTTTCAGGATGTAATATTGTACAAATAATAATATTTTAAAAGTAAGAAAACACAACAGATTAGATATAGCTATAATAGAAAAATCATTTTGGTTCTCATAGATAAAAGGTAAATACTACTTGAAGTTCAAAAATATTTAGTTGTACTCGCCAGGACAAGGGACTCTGTCTACGTCCACACATGAGTGGTAAATACTTGAAGTGAATAAAAGTGCAGACGAAATAATTCTCGATAGTATTCACAAAAGCAAAATCCATGAAATGTGTACCGATGTCATTAGATCTCATCAAGCAGATGAAAATTCAATACTATGTACATAGATGTAATTTATATGCAATCAACTTCCAGGCACATATTTAGACTGGAAGGAGTACCCCTACATCCATGGAAGCGACATTTTTTTCAAAAAATCGTAAAATGTGTTAGCGCTTAACGAGGATATGCATTAATTCGGAGCAAATATAATTCAAAATGGCAAAATTTCTCGCATTCAATGCAAAAGCGCCATGCAAAAGATAGTAAAATTTTTTAATAACAGTTTTAGTATTGACACGGCTTTTGCACAGGGCCCGGATAATTACGTATTTCTAACGTTTTTAGTGTCGAATCTACGACCCTAAGCTTCTGGATGTTTTCGTTTCCCTCACGAGTCGATTTAAAAAAATATTTTTGATTATTTCCGCATTGTGAATAGTTAATTATAATTACTAATGATTGGCACCATAAATAATTATTTCTGCAAATGACATTATGTAATTTTTTTAATCTTTTAATTTCTAATGATATATTTTATATCTCACAATATTATTTTAAGTTATTTCGAAAAGCCCCATCCAAAATAATAAAGAACGTTTTCCGGATTTACTACTACAGCCTAGTAATTACTCGGAACTTTGTTGACTGTCTGACCGCAAAGAAGTTTTATGATTTTTTTGTTGTATTTTTCATTTTTGGCTAGTTCCTGATGAAGGATATTCAAGAGAAATATCTCACTCTCGGATCTCTTAAATATTTATACGGTGTCAAAGAAAAACTCGAAAATGATAAAAGGAGAGTTGGCTAAACTTATTTTAATGAAATTGACGAAATGCTCAGAAAAATTTAAGGCTTTTCAGGGGTTTTAAAATGAGCTGCAAATTGCGATTAAAATATACCATTAACTTCAGCTCAAAATATGCTTTTTACAATTTGCTCCTGTTACATTGATGGATGACGAATAAAATTTTAGCATTCAAAAGGTAATTTTGAGTTCATTTAGGCAATCTATGACCCCTCAAAACATTGAAAGGTAAGCAAAAGTGTAGCAAACATTGCAAAATAACTAAAAAATAATTAAATTGTATTGAATATCATTCGATTGAATGTCCTTATTTTGATTTTGTAAATATTTGCTGATTATTTTTCCATTTTATTGCTAATTATTAATTAATTATTTTAGACTTTTTAAATAATTAATCATCCAGGCCCTGTTTATGTGTATTATAGAAATGCTGCGAATATAGAGGTATAAATACTAATTCAAATACTTACCTAGAACAGAATAATTGTGATTACTCAAATATGGATGAATATTTGTATTTCGGTTTCTTTAACAAGGCCAGGTTAGCTTGGATAGCGACTAAGGTCATATATGGACAGCCTCTACCGTATTTCCGACCGCCAGTTATATAACAATATCCCTATCTCCAAAAATTACGTCAGTGCTATATTTGTAGATCGATAATTCTACTTGTCACTTCCACATAAATACTTGATTCTGTTGTACTTTAAACCCAATGCTTACGTCGATCGCTAAATCAGGCTTGAGTAATTTTCAATAAGTGCATTTTACAGGAATGCCATGGCATTACGTATGCACCACGTAACAATAATATTATTTCCATGTAATGAGGGACTTATCACTAATCTTCAGGCTCTTGTAACCATCCTCATTGTCACTACAGTTAACGGAAGGCCGCTGTCTTCCAACCCGAAAGTCGTACATGATGTTTTTGACCCGTGTGCAGGGTGTCGGGCGCCAACAACATCATTTGTGACCTGTTTGGACACACCTGAAATGTGTTTGGGAAGGTTTTTGATAGATGCTGACTGAGATTTGTTTGGCAGTTTCTTAAAATGTTTGGTGATCGCTTATAAAGTAGATATGAATATAGATCTACAATATCTACAATGTTTATCATTTCCATATATATGTACATATGTACTAGACATATGTAGACATTACGACATTGTAGATGTATATTCACCAAACACTGCATAAGCAACCACCAAACATTTTAAGAAACTGCCAAACAAATCTCAGTCAGCATCTATCAAAAACCTTCCCAAACACGTGTGTCCCAAACACATTAAGATTAAGCCAATACTAAGGTGTATTTTGCACATCATTAGACATACATAATTTTTACACTCCATTGGAAAATAATAAAGGAATAAAATAAAATATACCGCTAATAAGTTTTACATCGTATGCAAATAGTTTTCCCTAGACGTTTCTATAATTTTATCATTTTATTCCACTTCCGCTGTACAAAACGACGTATTTATAATTCGAGAATGCATCTTTGCTGTTTCACACCCCTTGTTTCCGTTTCCTGTGCTAGATACTAATACTTATATTTGCATAAGTAATAGACCGCAAGATGAGCTTTAGGTTAGATCTGTGACCTGAGAATTAAAAAGTTAAGCGAGCTACCTAATTTTCAATAAGTATTTAGTCAGATTCAAAGTATTTATAAATGTTGGGCTGTAAGGAACGTAATTGAGATAGTCGACCATACATCAAATTATAATATAATATAAGTGTAAAATAAAGACCCCATATTTTACTTTACCAGATTTGGGATAAAGAACAAGGTATTCAATAGTAATGCTCTTTAGAATATGGGACTATGTTTAGTCGTGGTACGATGAGATTTTCTTTCCTCTTATCTCACTATAACAACATGAGTATAATTCGTCTAGTTTTACTGAATAAGAAAATTGCAGATATTCATCAGGGATCTATTATTTAAGATGATTGTTGCTCTGATTGTTCTTTTAAAACGGTTTCTAATATATTCTGTGTATTATCACCAAAAGTTTGTTTAGGATATAAGAATTTTGCTATGCTATCAATTCCAAGAATAGTGACACCCTATTGTAATGGTCGTCAAACACTGTTCACTTTGTGACGGAAATACTTGTGTAACCATGAAGTTATTAGTCATCAGTTAAGTATTGATTATATCATCTCTGACATCGGGTATGCACATACATTACACAATTGAATTCTGAGAGAAGTGAAACCAAAGAGCATTTGCGATAATAGGCTTCATGATCATTCTTTGATGGGTCGTCCTTAGAATGTGTAAAAATACAAATATAAACTCAATTCAGATATCTCTCTCAGTCAGTCGGACAGTGACAACCTTTCTGTTTGCTAAAACATTAGCACTTTGTTTGCATTACCTGCCGTATCTTGCCCAACTTGAGTGCGTGAATTCTCTATGTACAATTGTACATGTATTAAATCAGTCAGTTGTACATGGTTTTAGCATTTGTCTCATTGTAACCTTTGATTAGCACAGTGTGTACTATATTGATCTAGCAATAAACGCAGAGGAAACATCATTCTTCTCTTTAGTCCGATCGTAACTTTAAAAGTGAACAGTGCTTTGCCGATCTTCACAGACTTCATCCGGCTACATTCAATACTTCAGGAACGAAAATCCTTGATCCATCGCTACGACAATCGCAGTCAATCTGTAGTGTGATTTTCTCAAGTACTGTACGACACAAAAGCTGAAATCTTATTTTTCCTAAATTATCGCAAATAATTTTGCCAAAAAGCAGCCAAAATGTCCAATACAAGTCGCCTTTATATATTTCCCCTGGCGGTCGCCGTGTTGTTCCCTATTACATTTGCCTTCACGTAAGTATATAATAATTTTATACAGTTCATAGCTTTAAGTATCATAATTATTCGTACCAGAAAAGTATTTAGGCATAAGCTGTACCTACCGAGGTCCCCATAAGTCGTTGGCGTGTTTGATCGTCTCTACTAACTTCTAAATTATAGCACACATAAGAAAGAGGATATTCCGACTTAAAGATTGATATCCACAAAATAAGTGACTTGTATGACAATTGTAGCCAAAAAATACATATCTGTAAAAAACAATTTCGTTGTCAATCAAAAGAGAAATAGGGATTTTTATTTCGCAGTTTTCTGAGCAGCAGAATACTCGGATTTAGGTTGCTTGCTAAAATGTGATTTGTTGTCTTAAAAAGTGATAATTATCATTATAGCATGTAATACATTAGTCTAACAATGCAGAGGGAAGGACAGTTTACAACTATTTAATATTTGCATTTATGAGAGGTAGTTAGACTCAGACTGTGCTGCGCTAGCATCAAACTACCTGGTCTGCATGGTAAATATTGAGTGATGCAGTTCCTTGAAAGAAAATTAAGCTTAAGTACTCATTATTACCAAAATTTATTACGAGCACATAAAATTTATTACTAACTACGATATGTCATTCGTTATCTTACTCTTTCTGTAAAACCATATTTTGTTAGAACATAATAGGAAGCAATGTGGGCTGAACTACCTGCATGTTCACCCCTGACATTTTGGGGGAATGAGTAGAATTTTCGTAAATAGGAAGAAAAAATAATTCTTGACATTTATTAATGACAGGCACTACTAATATAAGGGATTAAATTAATTGTGCGAATACTCTTTTAAAAATAGATACGCACTTGCTGTTAAATATGGACACATTAAAGCATTTTACTCCTATATATCTGATACCGGAGCGACGACGCCAGAGATGTGTTACTTTGCACAACTACTCAATATAGCTGCTGTGCTCAGTAAGTTGCTCTAAATAGCATTCCTGCACACATAATAGAAAAAGACTGTTTTAGTATTTAAGTAATTAAAATGTTTTGAACTAAAACTCCTTAGTTGGGATATCAGCTTACATCCGATATAAGCAAGTGGAGGAAGTTTTTCGCACGACGAAAGTAAGCAACCCCTCATTGATCAAAATGAACAAAGTCGGACTTTTCTTTGGGTGCCTTGCTGGATTTGGAGTCAGCGTCGTTGGATGTTTCCAAGAGACACATATAATTTTGGCTCATGTAATTGGAGCATTTATGGCATTTTTGGGTGGTTCGATTTTCATGATGATAGAGGTACTGCTTTATTTTTTAAATTTTGATAATTTTCATTAAATTATTACTTTTGTAAGTACAAAACATTATCTTTAGTCTAAATGCTATTTTTTCTTAGGGTTTTTTGACACTGCATACAATGCCAGTTTTTGGAAGCAGAGGTTTGGCTTACTTTAGAATGATAGACGGATTCTTTTGCGCTGCACTTTTCGTCCTGAGTTTTACCACTGGGATCATCTCCATTCGACAGTTTACTGGTAATTAATAAACACAAAATAGCAGTAATACAATTTGGTTGCTCTCAAAAGGAATATTAACATTGGACAGATAACCTGGGGCCAAAACTTTTACATGTTATAATGGACATTTGCGATAAATATTTTTTGCCGGTTTTAGGTGAAGTAACTTTACTGTGGGAACCCGAAGATGGAGGTTGGACCCTTCGTGTTCTTTCTACGGTAACCGAATGGGTTATGGCTGCCTTGTTGGATATCTACTTCATCACATTTATTCCGGAATTTCAAAAAATTGCCTTCGAAGGACCACAGGTTATTATTTTATAGATAAAGTTTGTGATTAGTAAGTAGCGTTTTATGAGTTTGAGAAATTGCGCATGACCCACTTTACTTATTCAGTGGATAATTTTGCATGATAGAAGCATGCATGCATGATACATGCAATATACAAGAGAAAACTTTGACAATTTATGTTTATTCATTGACGTTCAATTATTATCTATACACTGGAGCAAAGTATCACGAAAAGTAAACAAATGTAAGTTTACTAAAACGATAATGAAAAAGTGGATCCTATAAAATTTCTCAAAATCAAATGCGATTTCTCCGCACATTTAGTATCTCATTTAACTATCCAAGTATTTAAATAGAATGGTAATCCCCAAAATCTAAGTAACTGCCATTAAGTATAAGTCGGTATGTAACTGTTATAGCAGTGTTTCGTGTATTGGGTACATTTCTCTTATCGGCATTTAAGTACTAATGTCTTATTTGTTGGGGCAGCAATTGTGTATTATAATAAGTTTTCTGCAGTTGTTTCTTCAACGTATTAATTCTGTTATAAATAAAATATAAGAATTTTTCAGTGTTACTGGAAATTGATTGTTCCGTGACTCTTATCTGTATTTAACAAAAATGTATTGTTTCATATATAAAAGTGATACAATGAATAACTTATACCATATTATATGGACGTGTTCCTATTTATATGCTTCCTAATCAAGTTTGTTATCCGCTATCTTCAATTTTGTAATTGTACCAATTTGCTTATTATACTTACCTATGGCTGTCAGCCTATTTTTAATCTGGGGTTTGTTTCTGTTTTCAGACTGTTTATTTTATGTTTACCATTTATGTTTGACTTTGTGTAAATTTAACTTCAGGGCATAAATGTAAACAGTGTTTTGTTGAACTTAAACATGTCTATCCTTTAACTTCAAGGCGCTTGCTTCACATTTATTTTTATTAAATGTATGATGACAATACTTTCTACTATTGTTGTGTTTAAAGATAGCTTTTATTTATAATAATCTTCTCAAATACATTTATGCTAACTGTATTATTACAAACAATATTCATTTTCTTCCTTTGTCCACTATAGTTCCGTATTGTCGAAGTAGCCACTATCCATCAAAAGTCCAAAAATGGAACATCCTCGGCAACGCAACAAAAAGTATTAATGCAACGTATTGATAATGAAGACAGGTCATAATTTTTATACAACAAATGTTCAGCGATGATTTAAACTTGTGCTAAAATTATAGAAATAACTTTGTAATAAGAGTCCATGACAATATGTACTTACTAATAGTAATAATAATCTTTTTTAACCCCTAAATTACATTGAGATAATTTGCAGGACCAATATTGATAAATTATTCAATGTAAAACCTTGTAAAAAATTACAAATAAAGCCTTATAAATCTAATCACATCAGATTTACCTTATAATTATGCATTTCCACAAATGTAATCATTACAATTGCGTTTAGCCTTGAATTATCATTGGCATATCATTTTATAATTTCATAATTTCAAGTCCAATTTGAGATTGCAATGCTCATACTCTATAATAATCCCTGTGAACAGATACACTCTATCCTATTCTAAACTGCTTCAGTTTTCACTGGTTACGAAATTTATTTGTTATATTTATTAATAACCAATAATTTTAATAATCTTTTTGCACTTGTGTAATATAGGTATGTAGACAAAAAAGTGGAAGCTTGAGACCTGGTCTAAGTAGTTCATTCCACAGCTACTTGTATCTGGAATGATTTTGAATGGGATGACTGATATTATTTACCAAATGCCATGCACAAACAAGATATTATAAATCATAAATGTTTAATTAAACTAAACTTAGCGTTTGCAGAACCATGCAATTTAGCAAGTTTATATATACAACATTAAGATTAGGATAATATTTAGCATGTTTATCTAGGTTAGGTAATCAATTTTAAAGTATTACGAATGCATACTATGCATTTGAACGAATAAAAAACAAATAAGAACGGAATCTACGAATTATTGAGTTGCAAATTATCTACTATATAAACACGCTAAAAACTATGTAATTACAAACTTTTTTGTTATGGAAATCTTTGGCATAATATTTAAGGAAAGCATACTTCAAATTTATTTATCAGAAAAAATTCAGTATAAATATGTACATACATATACATACTTAACAAGTGTCTGTTTTGTTAAACGTCATCCCGGTGACTTTTGTATGTCTCATCAATTCTGAAGCTATGGGTTAAATTGATGTTGGTCAGCCTTAATCGGATGCCCAAATTAGAGTTGCAAAGTGTCAATGAACCATTTTTCATAAATTTTGCAATTTTTCTTTCGAAATCGTAAAAAATGAATGAAATGTTACTAATCTTACTTGCTACAGAGTGTATAATTTGATGACTAGAATCATCAATGCATAAATGATATAATATGTTCAGAATATGCAAGTTATTGTATTATGCATTGTTACAGTATTTTGCCATTAAAAATATTATTCTGGGTTGTGGTTAGCATGAAAATAAGAATATTAATTATATTGAGAATTTTCGTGTGGATATTTAAAATATTTTTTGGATGTGAATATAGCTACAACGTTTAAATACTCACTTAAATACTGGAATTACTAGAGCAATTATTCCTGCAAATAATTTTCTTTTAAAATGGCACATTTGCCCTACGTGTAGTTCACTAAAACATTATATCTAGTTGGTAAAATTATTTGAAATTTTATAATTTCTGTTTTTCTGGGTAGCGCAATACTAAAAGATTTGCCTAGGCAAATAAGATAAACGTCAGTGTTCCAATATCTCTGATGTTTTTGTTTCCTATTCTGTTAGCCATATTCTTATCCCAATAGTTTACTTCCAAATATTTATTTGAAAGCACTTGTGTAAAGGAAATATATTTTGAAAAGGACCCCCTGCGTGCATTATTTGTATGATTTGTTTCGTAGAAATATATTGCTCCAGAAAGAGTCGTCCGTCCAATGCCAACAAAGGATTTCCTTTCATGTTTGTCGTGTTTAGTGTTTGGTTACGTTGTCATGTAGCAAATATGTAAGATGTTCACAGGTCTTTCTCTGTATGGCGATTCCGGTATTTAATGGTGAATATGAAAGAAGGGCATGGCCAGTCTTCGGCTTTGGGTTGATGCAGTAGATAACCTTAAGGCAAACACTTAATGAAAGAATTATATCTCGAGAAACTTAATATTACGAGAAAGAGCCTTGTTTATGCACGAAATGTATTAACTTATTTGAAAATGAAGTTACATGAGCCGTCTGCTGGTTATATCTCCAACTTAGTCAGAACTCGATAGTTAATTATGATAGAGACATAAACGAGGTCAGGTCAACTTGAAACAGAAGCCTTCACCTTCTTCTGCGTCTGTGGCATGCATAATATCTAGGGAAAGAGAACATTTATAATGCCTAGTGATAAATATCGAAAATTAAATGAGTCAGCTGAAGAAGAAGTCCAGTATTCTATCTGACCAAAAGCCAAAGATCGTGCTTCCTGTGATACGTACTTATGAGACAAACAACCATTTCCCTGATATAGAATATAGGCAATATTATGCTAATTTTTATATTGTCTGACTGAATTGGCCGGCTAAACTTGCTTTTATTTGGAGGGGATTTAGCATTCCCTGACTATCTACTATTACTATTGAAAAGCCGACAGTCTCTGTGTGTGTGTAGGTATAACCTCTCAGCTCCGCTTCTACTACTCCACTCACCAACTCGAAC
>JABASH010005259.1:0-12404 GCA_019776445.1 Tomocerus maximus | reverse complement strand
TGCCTAATGAATAAATGAATTTAGCTGGATATGCAAGTAGTGGCTAATGTTGACTGTACATTTATATTTACACAAATAACACGTATATAAAATAATGGTTTGGTAATATTTTAGAAAATACTTATTTCAACATAAAAGAAGTTTAAATTTATCGTGCAAGAATATTAACTATTCACTGATTATGGTTTATGTACTAATATTCCTACTACTAACCAGTAGCCATCAGAAGATCCCTTACATTTAATTTGGTTAACACTATTATTGACTTAAGAAAGTTTTCTGCTATCCTTTGCAGTGTAGGGACATAAGAGGCATGTAGAATACATAATAGCTGGAAACACTCGGTTCTTGTCTGTCGGTATATGCAATAGGCACCTACTTATATAACTAAATATAACACAGATTGGAAGATGTCTGCATAAATGAGAGGGAAGGATGCACTGAAAGTTAGATGGCAGGGAATTTTGCAGTCTCATCACATATCACTCGCTGATCTCACATAACCTTCCTTTCATCCCTTTAGCTAAACGAAAGCAAGCCAAGATCTGATCAGAGAGCAAATCTCAATTGATCACAGGGAGGACAAGACAGATATTTAGTAACGCAACGTTGGGCTGCTCGGTGGAAGACGACCGAGACTCAGACATCATCCTAGTCTAAACATTCGTATTTTATCATCTATATAGGTAGGGATATAAAATGTGATTGCATTGCCAAGTCAAACCAAATATGAGCAAGGAAAGCCAAGACACATTAAAAGCTAGTCAAATGCCCTCCATGAGATGTGTCTGTCTATACTGCAGTAGTCTGACATTTGCGTTGTGGCACATTTCCATGCAGATTGAGGCGTGAAGTACATACAAAGAGAAGTTAGGATCATTTGGTTGGAGGAGACCAAGCCTACATTGTGTACACTCTTGATGAATAAATAAACTTGCCCGACTATTGATTTGATTTCAGCTAACTATTGACGCGGGCTTAAAAGTATTTACAAAGTAGGTATCTATAAAATACTATCTATGTAGATAAACAGATTCAAAAGTCTGTCATATCAAAAGACATGTAAGTAAATACGCGCCAAGTGCCGACGGGTATTGTAGGCTTGATAGTATAGATAAGGTGGTGAAACTAACTGAGCTGAAGAACAGAAGACGTCGTTATCACCACACATCAGCCACACCAAATACGTTTATCCATTTTGTACTGAGAATGTATCTGTGACAAAGTCAACAGAGTTTTATAGCCAAACTACTGGTTTGGTGGCTTGCAATAGCGAACTAGGCAAATAAACAGTAAACTCCCTATAAAATCTAATGAGTTACTATAAAATAAATTGATAGATTTGCATAAAGTGGATAAACGGAGAGTCATTCCATTGCATTGTGGCGAGTTGGGTTATTCTCTCAGCTAAGCCGAGTCAACTTGGGTTAAGCTAATTCAAAGTTTATGTTGATTGTGTAATAGGGAGAGAGAGGAGTCGCGCTAATAGAGTCATAAATATGCGTGCAAGTGCCAACGCCATTGCAAGTTGAGAAAGTGTCGAGCGATGAGTCGGCGGATCAACATGGAAAATCTGGGGGCTTCAATTGATGAGTGACTCTGGTGGATTCACAGCTTTAATCTGCATGCTAATTGCTTCATTCTCCTATCTCCCAATCTTTCTCGTCAACTCTTTTTTATCCCTCTTTCTCTACAAACCTTAGACATTTATATACACTTTCTATACATACATCATACAATAACAACCAATTCATTCCACTAACCCTTCATGTATATCTTCTGCACTAGTGTTGCAAATAAATATCTATTCCGCAATCTAAACCTTTCCTTTAACGCTTAAACACTCCGCCATTTACCTTTTATCACAATATCAAGCTTGTAATTTCAATATATTTCTAGTATCATGTATAGTTTGAACGGAATATTCTTATGATACTAAATAATGTTTTCGAAAAATCCAGGAATTGCAAAATACAATGTTTTGAACCCAAATTACACAAAGTTTTGACATTTTTTGCGATTTTCATTGACGTTATTGGTTAAAACTCTTACCCGCAGAATATAATTCAATTTCTCAGACTACGTACATCATATAAACATCATTCATGAATTTTGAGGAGTTTTCATTAAAACCTGAGAATTTGTAACGCAACGTAATTTCAATTAATGTATTATGTAAAGTTTTTAAGTCTGAAATGTCTACGATGGTTTCTAAACAAGTAGTCTGTATATCAACCTGAGACGTGGATCAAGAATTGTCATTTTAGAGTAGAATTTGGTAATGTATTTTAATTTATTTGTGTGCAGATCAATGATTAACCGAAGGACGAGTCTTGGTGATAGAGGTTTACGGAGAGCAGAATAAAAGGAGCAATTGGGGATATTAGAGGTTTTCGATTTCACAACTTTGCACAAAACAGACACGTCCATCAGTTGCTTCACTGCGCGTAATTAGATTGATCACAATGACATAAGCACCCCTACAGTTTAATCAGAAATGTTTCACGAATTCACGACGCCATCAATAGTGCATAGGTTATTGTCAAAATGCCAATTACACAAGCCCAATGCTAATAGTAATTGACCATAATAAGACTTATTTAAATTACTGCTGGTTACTTGAAAATGGCACAAAGTATGATGCCATAATTGCAGTTTATATAGTATTCCTCTAAAATCTATGCAGGAGAAATGTAAACCGATGTTGGTCTTTCTTAATAGAATTATTGCTCCCAATACTCTCAAATTATGGTATCATCACTCTCCCCTGTAATTAATTGGGCACGAAATTGTTGTTTGCTTTCCATTTATTTGTCTACTTCACTTGGAAAGAAAATACGCTATTTAACATAATTTCATAATTACAGGTCTTTATTATTCCAAACAAAGCCAAAGTCGAATTATGCGTATTTGCAAACATTCTATCGGCCTTTCGTGACTACTCTAATTTAATTATCACTACTTAACTACACTCAATTCAAAAACTGTGTAAATAACGCATGAATACTTAACTCAATATCTGTACTTAGCTCTGTGTGATGCGCCACTTTTAGTAAGAGACGACAGTTACACCGTAATAGAACGCGATTAAAAAATTTTGCATTAACTTAAATAGCAACTTAAAAGGTGAAGCTATTAGAGATAAATAATGCATGCAATTTTGTTTTTAGCATAACCTCGTGCAAAATAATTTAACACTAAAAGAGATAAATAATTAGGGTTAAGTACATTTATGACTTCGAATGGAATAATGCATTAAGTAATATTATTGCTCTTTTAAAAATTCTACTTATCTATAGTAAGATGTATTGATAATCGGTACATTTTATGAATAAAAAGATTCCACGATAAAATTCGGTTATACCAAAGTACAGAAAATAGTTTTGCTGACACATTCCTGCAATGAAGCAATAAACAGTAGCACCCATAGAAAATTCAATTTAGAAGGATGCCGTACAGTTTTATGAGAGTTAGAAATACAGGGTGGTATGGCAATGGCAAAACTTGTCATAAGTAACAGGAGTAATAAATAAGAATTATATAACCATTTAAGTCTATAGGTATAGCATCTAAATTACATAGTAGATATAGATTCTTGCAGTCCCTGTCCCTGTGTCGGTCGGTGGTACAGCTTAGTTGGTAGCAGCACAATGCAACTCGTTATGTAGGTGAAGTAAGTAATGTGTGTTTATCTAACAGTAATTGAACCTGGGCCTAAGCTGAAAAGATAGACTGTTACTTGGGCCATTCACGGATTGTATTGTGATTTGGGGGCAGGGAGCTGACAATGAGCCAACAATGTCTTGTTATGAAGTTTATGGTGTATGGAATTGTGTGTTGACATTGACAGACACTTAAGTTTTACTACAACAATAATTACCCAGTTGAAGATGCTCGTTCCGCAAATCTGGATAAGCCTTGAATGGAATCTCTTGTTATTCCCAGGATGAGCTCCGACGCTTTATACTCTTCTTACATAGATGAGGATAAGCTGACCGACTTAAGCTTCAAAGGTCTACTGCCCACTTCAAATACTGTCTGCATAATATAAACAATATTCTTCTGTTCGTAGTCATACGCAATTGTCCTAAAACTATATACCAAGTTCATGAAAGAGAGATGGCATCTACAATTAATATTGTCACTGAAAATCACGGACAGTCTCAACATTCTTTAGTGCATGCACTTATCTGTTAGTAATTCCTATTTTTCAATAATATTGGTAATTTGAAATGGAGCTGAACAATTGTTTGGGTCAAACTTTATCTGTCGAGAAGGAAGCTAATTGAGCATCTGTAATTTGGTTCTGGTCTCAAGGAAAAACTAAGTATACTAAAGCTACTAGTCGAGTCCCTACCTCGCAGTAACTAAATAAATGGATAAGCGACCCAACAATAAGTACAATGACGGTTTTATTTGTACTCTTGTGGTTCAATTTGACGATATATCGTCAGGCCGGACGGAGCAAAACTACTAGAAAACGTCGTAAAATCCTGTACAATTGCATTAGACAGGGAGGGAGCGGAATGGAGAGGACGGAAAGAGTGACACATTGTGCACAATTTCTTGCTCATGAACTCTGTCATGGTTAGTGCAGATTTTAAATCGAACATTTTAAATATACATCAAGTTCAAACAAACTGCCTTTAAAAAATTTTTTTGAGGGAGTTAGTTAAAAAACAGTTAATAAATGTCGTAGAATAAACTTAACGGATGCCGATTTTATTTTGCTTTAACTCAAAAACGGAAATTTATTTTATTTTCAAGGCGGGTTAAATTAATTACTGGAATTGAATAAATTTTGCAAAGTTAAAATTGGTTCAAATTATATTTTTGTGAAAGGAGATTTTGAATATTAGGAAATGAAAAAGGAGAGTGGAGTGGGAAATGGGAAAAAAGGGAACAGTGCTGAGGGGAATGAAGTGGATGCTGTAGATTGAGATGGTTTGTTTTAGCTTTGCTGGTTTGGCCTTTGAGGGAGCATAATAATATGATGTCATCTCCCGGATTAGATGGTGGAGACCCTGCTGATTGTAAATTGAATCTTTATCCTCAAATTGACAAGGGTAGCTAATGGATATTTGCCGAGCAATAAGTTAGAGGAGAGGAGCCAGGTAGAGCGTGGGCTTACCCACAGAGACATAAGTGGGTATCATGTATCACACAGCATTGTCGCTTGTGTCCCACTGAAAATCTTGTCATCCTCCTACTCCACTTGAACTGCTATATCCATAACTCCGTCGTCGTTATCTGTGCCTGGCATTGACTGAACTGGAGGACCCGCATGGAATAGACAAGTAGAAGCGACTGGTCTCACAGCCTCAGTGCCTCTTTTCTCTCTGATTTACATGATTAATGGGATTTCCATGTCCTACCAACCCTTTGCTATAATTTGTCATAAGAATTTCTCAGATACACAAACAATCAGCCTTCTACCTACCTACCTACGCTACCATCTTATTTATAAACCGAGCCTTAACCCACGTAGGTCCGTCCACTTCTAAGTCATAACTAAAGCTAAGTAAGTAAGTGATTCCGTTTTATGTTTGTTCACTCTGACTGTTATGTCCCAGCTACACTTTGTCATTTAGTACATACATACTGAAATGTCCATTGTGATGTAGATACCATAAAACATTTCTACAATACACCTGCACATTTGTCCGTCGACAACTAATCCACTTAACTGGTAGGCAACTAGTAATGTCAACTAATGTCCGTATACATGTTACTGGACATTATGCTATTTTTACTTGTCAGCCGATTCTAATAGCCAATCTCAGTAGCTCTCTTGTTACACGAAATAAATTACATTACTCCTTTTTATTTGATTGCCACTAATTTTCTTTGGCTACCAAATGCTCCCCATCATAATCCTTTACAATTGTTTCCATGGATGGACATTTATTTCATTAATACTACATCGTCCCACTCAAAGAGTGCTTCTACAATACTTTCTTGCGCATACAAGACAATGTGAAATGAAAAAAATGTAATTTTGATTATCTAACATTTTTTAGTATCTACTATTTCCAAAATTTCATAGCGTGATAATTTAGCAGATTATTACATCATCGCATAGTTGCCTTTATTTTCAGAAAGCAATGTAGCAATAATTGGGTCATGCCAATTTCCCTTGGGTGAGGACTATTGGATCATATATAAATGTTAATAACATAATAATGATGCTAATTATACCATTTAAAATGTGACACAATTTTTATGAGATGATATAATAGGTACGTGCTTAAATATTTAGTAGTTGAATAGTATAGACGGCGAGGACAATAAATAAATCTGGAGACTTATTTAACCTGACATAATATCGTGCAAAGTGCCTAAGTGGGAATTAGGATAAGTAGGTAAATAATCAGGAGGAAATGATGAACTTGAATTGGACGAGAGGACACATGGAGAGAAGTTTTTCTGACAAAGAGAATAATAAAGGAAAACGGAGTAAGAAAAGGGCTTAAGAAAATGTGTCGGACGGGTGTCTTTGTTGATGCTCGGTCGAATGGTCAGTAGTGCCGACGTAATCCTAGCAAAAAGACCGCTCCACGGTCTGGACAAACTAAAGGGATCGAAATGGATCCTTCTAATGACAAAGTACAAACACCACGCGTGTCTTTTCTTGATTAGATCCAGACTCAGTGACCGTCACGTCACCAGGCAGTCGACGGGTCCAGTCACTCCGTCTATGCAACAACAATTCATTGAGTCTCCTCCGAATTATTCCCCGATGTCCTGCCAAAACGAAAAAGTTTAGTCTCATCGTCGCCTCTCACTCATCCAAAAAGTTCAGTAGACATTGACAGTGTAAATGCTCTCTTAAAAGTATTAATAATGGATACACGCACAGAGCTCTACAAAAATAATACTCAAGTCTGTACTTTGTAGTCTGGTCTCCAATCATATTATCATCACGTAAACTGCGTGGGTACTTTTCTTCCTCTGACTCCAAGTTTTCTCACTCGACTTCACAATGCATCCTCACTTGAAATAAAATCAAGAAGTCAACAAACCACTTGAATGGCTTTTCCTTGTCTTCCTCCAGCATTTTAGCACTTACTGTGACTGTGTGTTCATGTACCGACGAAAAAGCGCCGTGTGTGTATGACGAGAGAAAATTCTCATAATGTACTCGCCAAGAAATTCTACTGACATGACATCACACACTACTGTCTCGCATAGCTTATCGCCAAGTCAGCAGCTTATTAAAAGTACCAATTAACGATATTATTATGCAATGTGCATCACCTACTCCATATTACATTGTGCGAGGCACTATTTATTTCACACAAGTACCTACTAGTGATGACACACTATATACCCGATATACTTAGCATGATAATAATAATTATGGTACTACTCTACACAGTAAATGTGCCAACAATTTTTCATATGTATGAATGACTGTAGTCATTTTACTATGCAAACTGTGACAGACAATTGAAAAGAAAGGATCTCTTTGATTCGAATGTTTAGTTACGCACAGAGTTAGTGTAAGGATAATAATATCAGTGGTTATGTAGCCATCAGAACCGTGTTTCTGCTACATCTCCGGTGTGGCGCGGTTAGGCGGCGGCGGCGTCACCACAATAGTATCACTTTTACAATTTAGTCGTAAAAACAAACATACACAGATACAAAGATAATTATTGTTTTCCAGAGAACTATTAGTAGCACTTAGAAAAGAAGCAAAAAGACTTGACTATAAAGATGGTCTGGAGTGTAATAAAATGGATTTATCATTGCATATCCGGCCTGTGGGTCAAACTATATAGTAGTCGCTACTCCTGTGTGTGTGTGAAAGACGTGAAGCTGAATATGTTTGTTGTAACTTTGAAATGGAGTCTAATTAGGACACGCTGACTGAGGTTTATGGGGCGAGAACTTAGAGGAGGACGTTAGAGCCGCAGCAGACAAGAGCATTGAAGGGATTGTCAGACAAAGATGGACATGAGGATATTAGAGAATCTTATTATCTATTGACTTGCTCTATTCACATACTATTACGTATAGTACTCAGAGAATAAAGAAAGATCATGTACTATCACAATGACTACAAAGGAAGAAAGGGCAACTCGCCGGAGTTTGATATAAATAAATTCAAAGGGCCCTGGCCCTACGTGAAGTGCGTGACACGGCTTATTAGTGCGACAGAGCTGAATGAGAATGACAAGAAGGAAAGCCAATCGAACTTTACGTAAATAAGTAGCCTCATGGGCATGTCAACGTATTTGTAATTTGTAAGCGAGTCTGGGAGATAGTGGGGTGATGGGAAGAGATAAGCAAGTAGGTAGGTAGCAGGGCAGCCAGCAGATAGGGTTATGTCTTCATCCGACTCATCTTCATATAATAATGACAAAATAAATAATGGTATAGAGACATCAGTCGGATCTCACAATCAGTCACCGTTGCTATTTAAGAAGGTCGAATAACATTGCGTTAGCTAGGAGGACGAATAGACTCCTCCATGGCTTATGGTGTCACAATATAAAAAGAATCTACCGAGCATTTCGTCTGCTCCTCAATGAGAATTGAGATGTGATTGATATTCATGGGCTGCTGAAGGGCGGATTGAAGTAGATGAGAATGAGAGTTGACAAATTCGTAGGTAGAATAGATAATAGTGTCTCCTCTTCCCCACGTCTCTATCCATTTACGTACAATATATTAGACCTACCCTTTACTACTGTAATACATGTCACTGCACTCTGTCTCTTTCTCAACTCAGATATACATAATAATATTACAATGTCTACATCCATGTTAATGTCCAGTCCTGTCTGCAACTCTACCACAAGGTGATTCTTATTCCTTCTTTATGTGTTCATCCACAGTGTACTCATGTGCAAAAATTCATTCTCACACCATCTGCTTGTACTCAGATTTTACATATATAAAAGCTGTACTAACATAATATATCACTACAAAATATTGTATATACGCAGTGTGCAAACAACTACATAATATATTTGTACTACACGCAGATACCAAACTAATAAAACACATATTTCTGCAGAATATTATTTGGTATTAAGTCTCCTTCAAATACATTGCAATTTCCCCCCAAAATGATTTAATAAAAAGATGGGGAGAAATTGAGAGATTTACGGTGGATAGAGCAGGAGAGGAATAAATTGAGATGCCTAGATGTTGAGAATTAGATAAGTCGACGAGGAATGGAGATGAGGACTGTGCGCGAGATGCGACGGACGGAGGGGCGGGGGGCGCTTTCACGGGACGGTGGACTGGCCTGGCGATAAGGATGGGCTAATAGCGAGTGACATTGTCCGCTATCCATCGCATCTCTCTGGATTGAATGTGGTGATGCCAGCAGGTGAATAACGAGCATGTCTTCAAAGGAGGCCGACTCAACTACCCCCCGCAGGAATTTTATAATTATGTATAGCATCATATTGAAAAGGGTTGTTCTTCTGCTCTATCTCCACTCAAGACAGATAGTCCTGTTCTCTCTGTGCCATTGCATTGGATGCCATTC
The DNA here is from genome assembly GCA_019776445.1 of Tomocerus maximus. Classification (NCBI taxonomy): domain Eukaryota; kingdom Metazoa; phylum Arthropoda; class Collembola; order Entomobryomorpha; family Tomoceridae; genus Tomocerus; species Tomocerus maximus. Next base: position 2,899 of record JABASH010005259.1, on the reverse strand, counting down.
TCATCTGCACTGCAATCCCTCTCCACCTTAACTCCCTATACCTCGATTACAATCGTCCTACCTATTTACCAACTTATAATATATTTCGTTATATAGTTAGAATACATTTTTTCTATTACCCTGCAAATCACACGCAGCCACCAACTATTGTGATGAGATTCGCTCTACAATATTTATGCATGCTTATTATTTGTAGTAAAGTACGCTAGGATACTACTGTACCAGTGCATTTGTCTTAATACTTTTTATTTCATTCATTCCATTTCTCGTATTACATAATAATGACTGTTTTAGCCACCCGATTGACATCTAACAGCCCTTCTATTTATCCCCTATGCTTCCATTCATAGAATTTTGCACTATTAATATAGCTATATAGATAACAGCAAGCTCAGAGTAATAACTTGCCAGTGACTACTTCTAGGCATTTGATAATGTGTAATTTAATTATACATGCTTATCAACATGAAAATAATATAAATTCCTTTTTTGTGTTAAAAACTAGTTGCAGTAGAGTTCAGTCCGATAATGACAATAATTTTCTAACTAGTAAGTTTCATTTAAGACATTACTTAAAAAAGCCAATATTTACTTACTGCACATATAAGATACATGTATAGTTAGCGAATTTCTTTGAAATAATTAAAGCTTATTGCAGCTAAATATGTGCCTCAGATAAAGTCTACGGCAGTAAATAATTCATATAATCTACTTAGTTTCAGCAAAATAATATTTTCCTACCGCTTGCAGATGAATTTTGCTGTCGGCGTAATGGCAGTTGCTATTTCTATAATTTTAAAATCATGTGCGTAGGTAAGTATTTTATATGTGCGTAGGTAAGTTTTATATTTGTGGTTGGACATTTGATTGGGGAGAAAAGTCTCATTGGTTTAGGCATTATAGTATTTATGTGTACTAAAAGAGATAAGACTGTTGGCACATCCTGAAGAGAAACGATGTTTCCAGTACTGTATTTATGGATACAGAATAAATGTAGTTCAGTCAGACAGTATGAATAGAATCAGAGTGAGCATTTATATTTCAAAGATGGTTTTTGTGATTGTCTGAGAAATTTCTGGCACTCTAAGTATATGTATCACCGTTTGTTTAGTGTAGAATTATTATGTCAGAGAGCAACTGTAAGCAACAATAGGACTGACTGGCACACATGAAGCAGAGACAGACAAAAAAGCTGTGGAGTCGCAATGGTAATAATATAATAATCATCATTCAGCGATTTTGACGATAAAGCCCTTAGGTTGGCACCATTGGTTAGCTCATCCGCTGAAGATAACCTTTGTCATCATCTCATTACCAGTCCGTGCAAGTACTAAATGCATAGACATAAATAAGTAGATCCATAAGTATATGCTGACAATCGGTACCTACGTGTAGATACAAATAAAACGAGGCTGGGTTCCTCGTCAGGCCCATGAAATCTTAGGGCTTATTTACGTCGGCCGGAAGTCTAAAATGTTTCTTGGTTTTTGTTGTGCATTAGTATGTATGTATGTAAAGTGAGTGTGTCTATAGACGGAAGAATAATTGCAAACAAGAGGGAAGATCAGTCGTCGTGACTAGGAAAAGGCAACTCCATGTTTGCCTGTCGATTTTTTTGACTACTAAACGAAGCCAGCAATTTCTTCTCACATCTCGAAGCCTATATTCTGTAGAGCATCCTGCTAAGCATAACTACCAATGCAGAATGAATGGCGAAGCGTGAAAGCAGAGAGACTTTGTCGGCTTACGAAGTTGCAGTTGCTGTTCGTTGATTTGGGAAGTTCTTATAGTCCTAATGATATGGTAGCCGCCTAGTTGCTACTAATGCAATGTAATATCCATAGGACGAAAATTTCCTCCTCGTGTTCACTTTTGAATGCATTTTATTAATGGTGACATAGAAAGTATTGTGTTCTTTCAAATAAGATTCAGCTGCTTTCCATTCTGTGATCATTTCCTTCCACCTGATTGCCAATTGCTAGGTGAGTGAATAATGTGTTGGAATTAATCATACGCTCACTGCAGTAGTAGTCATGTCAATTGTTGGGAATCGCAATTCGAATGCCTACTCTGGGAAAACGCAAAGAAGGCAGCAGCAACTCAAGAGTGACACATCTCGTGATGAACTGACCACAAACGTGAACAAATCTCGGATATTTTCAAAGTTTTCGTGCCAAGCCTGTAAGTAACAGTTGGGATTGACAAGAATAGCGAACCATGACAAAATACCGCCTCCTCAATAATACATTATTACAATTAGGTCGAAAGTAAAGGGATATTCTATCCCCTATGCGTGTCACAAATAAGTTATATCCTACACTATAATGTTATGATGTACCTACCCACTTAGGCTACATGTACCTACAGCAATGACACATTCAATACACAAATACAAATTACCTCTAATACAAAGCATAGACAGTAATTGTATCTGCATTTATGTCAAATTGAAACTACTACTATCAAAACGAATTCCGAGTCGTTGAGTGTCGTCACGCCAGCTACCAATCCAAAATATAATAATATTACAAGAAGCTAATTCGATTACTTACCGTAAATCATCAATTACCACCTCCCACCTTTACTTACATTATATATGTACTGTAATTCAATTTTTATAATCCGCTAATGCAATTAAAGATTAAAGTATTCAATCTACTCTGCAAAAGTGGCCTAGTCGGGATTGTGCGGTGTTCTAATTACTAAGTGGAGGTTACAATATTATTAGTACTAAAGAGCGACGGTAAACTAAATGAAACTTCCTATTCATCCTGTATATCCTCACACAGGGTTGGGACGTGGTTAAAACCACTAGTGGACAAAACGGACAAAATGGCCTGGTCAAAATGAACTTCAAAGTGGACAAAATGGACAAAATACCCTTTTGGGGCACGCTGAT
>JABASH010005258.1:0-12405 GCA_019776445.1 Tomocerus maximus | reverse complement strand
ACCATTTTCTTTTGTTGCGTGCCCAGAAATTCAACCTTTTTCTCTATTTCAGCCGTGCCGGGTTCTGAAATTAGAAAAGTCATCTGCGGAAATCATAAATTTTTAGCAAAATATCCATAAAAACCGAATTTTGCCAATGTTTCCATAATCCTGTAAATAAATTGCAAAAACGAACATAATAAATAAATTCCTTCTCAATAAAAACTATGTACTAATTTGAGAGATACCAGTGCAATTTTATGCTGACGAGAAAATTCAGTTGTTGATGATTACTATCTCCAAACGCCAAAACATCCGTACGTGATTTCATCGTTTTCTATACAGTAGTCAAAAAAGTTAAATCTCAAGCAAATAGTTTCCCTTGTGAGTAGAAACTTTTTAAAATGGTATTTACTTTTGCTTGGGTTATATAATAGTAATACTTATTTGCACACACAGTACATAGGTCACAGAATTGCACTTTCTAGTGTGCCTACACAGAAATAATATGTACATTGTTGAATGTTGCATACATATGGTGTAATGAAATATTCCATGGAAGTAGCAATGAGCTAGAGAAGCATAACTTAACTAGCGACTCACTTTCTCTGACTTTATTACACTGAGCAGTTATGAATAAGTTATTACAGTTGCAAACGGTTTGAGTGCACATTACAAAGATCACAGAGAATGTGCTTGATAAACTGTTGATTGGCTTGCCATTGCCTGGTCTCTGTGCAAATGTGAAATGATTGTCGAATGTCGACTGTGGGTGGGTTATGCAACACAATTTGCATAAGTTGTAGACTGAAGTGACTCGTATTACGTACTAAATATCTTATTTAACCCCCATTGTTAAAATAGGTCAACAGTCTTACGCACTTACCTTCACACAATCCTGATATTTGAAGATATTTGCGAACTACAAAGTGTACAAAGGCTCAACTTTAAATTAGGCATGTGAAAGCATAAAGATATTATTACTGTACCCATAATAATATGTGCGAGTTACATGAAGATTGTATACTCTCATTGTGAAATTCAGTTTTATTAGCAGATTGTAGTAAGTACAGCATTGATTTATTTACTAGCATGGGAAGTAACAACTTGCTTTATTATGCATTCCCAAGTATATTATTAATGCCAAGTCTCATGCATGTACTTCTACTATACTATTCAGCAAAAGTCAAAGAGCACTCATTCCGCATTCCTATATGTTATTTTCTATTTATAGTAATGACCACACTGCTTTATTTTCTCTTACATTATCAGCGACTGTATAAAACGTTCCATTTGTAGTAATACATTCCAAAATATATATATTGCTGTACCGGAATAATCCACTGATTCAAACTTTTTTCGACAATTTTATCGATCTGTTTAGCATTTCAGTAGGTAGATAAAATAGAAAAATTCCTTATAGGATTATTTCAGGATAAATACACATAAGGAATACTAATGCTGTAAATGCAATTTAGAAAGAGTAGGTCCAACAATGTTAAATAGGGATTGTAGTCGAGACCAGTAGTGTGCATACCTACGTACATAGTTGGTTTTGAGTGGAGTACTCACGTCTAAGTAATACAGTAATAGCAGTGACTGTGTAAACGTAAACATGTAAGTATTCGGTGAATTCGGTAGTTGGAACGAAGCGCGCATGGAACAAGTTCCGCTCTCCGTCCTGGCCTGCTCCCATCTCGCCGTTTTCGTATTTAGTGTTGAGAAACGGATGAGAACCGGTGAGTAGAGAGCTGCTGTCTCACACTACACTGACTGTGGCATCCGCATTCCCACGTTTACGCAACTAAACTCTGTTCTAAGGAAGCAGAGCACTCAAACTCAATAACTCAACAGAACTGTAGTGACTGAGTGAGCAGACACACGACAACTTAACATCGAATCCACTAACTGCACACCCCGAACACAAAACAAGTTCTCTGGACAAGGAAGAGTGACAGACAGACTTGTACAAATACTATAGCAGAAAACATCAGTATTTACTATTTATCACTTGGATTGTATTATTGTATACACAGGAGCAGTATTTACTGCGATAGTATTTACTCATACTGAACTAGCATCAGTGGTTTTCTATTGTAGCCACTTTTTCTTTGTGTTTCGTCTCCATAAGTTTTTTTGCCATAATAATGTAAAGAAAAACAAGTCGGTCCCAGGCAAACTGTCCAACAATCAACACACATAGAAAAGTTTCTCTGAGTTTTATGCCGTGGCTGTGGCACATTTGCTTGCACTGACATATTTACGATTACGAGTCCAACACATCAGATTATTAGAACTAGAGCTGTTGACAATTGGACAGAGATGAAAGAAAATCGAATGAAAGTTACAAAGAGTGCATCCCACTCACAGAAACTGCTGCAAAAGTAAACCACAACTCTTCTGTGTCAAATTACTGAAGACCCAGTTTTCGGGCAAGTGTTAAATGAGACGAAAGAGTATGTTCCGCCAACCTCTAACACGTATGAAAAGAAATTTTGCAGAAACCTATAAATATATCGGCTAATTCATCCCTTGCACTCTGTGTACACTTTGATGTGGCTAACTAACTTTCGTGCGAAAGAAAACAAATCAATTGCACAAGGATTCGTAAAAGTATAAGCAGTTAACTTAAGTTCCTCCCTACACTTGTCTGTCACAGAGGGAAAGAGACAATCAGTTCAATTGCGTGGAAGGTGGAGGTGGAAGTGGAACTTGTTCTTGCATTTTGTGTAGATTCCTCTGACTTAATACTTAATAGCGAATTCTATTCTTACACGAGTAATAGAAACAAAACGCTATTTTTGGGGAAATACTAGAGACGGGTAAATTGCTGTCATGTCAAGCCAACTTGAGTCTCTAAGTCAAAGTCAGTATATAAGGACCGGTTCGAATTCGACTCGCCTTTCATTGTCATTACGTTGTGGCTGAGTGTAAATAGATAGCTCGGTGGCGGTTGTTGCAAATCTCAACCTCATGAAAAATTGATTAGAAAATAGTATACCTACGTGGAAACTCGGTTATATTTATAGTAGACTCACATGACAAAAGTATGCAGGGAGTGAAAACGGAATTGGCTCACTGAAGAAGGACATAAATACTACGTAGTCCTAAGTATAGTAAACTGAAAAGACGCAGGCACATACTGGATTTGGACTAGAAATAGTAGAATGCGAGTTCATCGTCATTTTACTATTGTGTTGTGTCGTGTAGTAAATTGCATTATTGTTCTTCTCCTAGCCTAATGACACACCTTGCTCTATAATCATAGAGCTAATCAAGCACAACATACATAATATAACAGAGCTATAAAGAAACGGAGAGAAAACAAAGTGTGTTGTTTCACTACTTATTAGCTCTGACTGCAGACGAGAGAAAGAGCTCTCCGCAAAAGCCAACTTTCGTATGTAGGTAACTATTCCTATGTGAATGACTCTGAAGATAACTCTCGACTATATTCTCCTGGCTTTCCCAGACATGACAGATAAATAGTGAAAGAGTGAACTAGTCTTTTGTCAGTTGAAGACAGGAACACACACACACAGACATATAATATATGTATACACACAAAAGCAATACTGCTTTGATTATGTACACATACTAATATACTTATATGATAATACTACTATAATATTATAATGTTTCAACTGTAGTGGCCATAAGGACAACAACATTCTATAGTGCAAGTAGATCAATTGAATTCATCACTGAAACAGACACTGCATTTCATGCAGTGTACTACCACTACATAATAGTTTGACTATACACAAGCATTAGCACGGCTGTCGGCTGTCTTTTAGTTGGCATTAGATTACATTGGGGAATTTATATTTCTATATAACTCTGTGTGATGCGATGATGTAATGCAATGTAAAGTTATGCCATGACATGCTCATAGCGACTAATAGTGAGTTTAATAGTTGAATGCTGCAGACTCGTGCGGGGCTGAGTGAGGCAAGGCAGTTGACTTGAGCTCAAAACGGCGTTATTAGTGAATGTAACGAGCCCTATCCATCACTGTCTCTAATATGTTCTGCTCCTACAGATATAGTTATTGTTAGCATGTAGAATTACATATACATATAGGATGAACATGAACTTGTTTCTATGCAAAAGCCTTTCTCGCATTCACAGTCAGTCATTCACTAATGTAATGTGATGTGATGTAAAGTTTGTGAAGTAGGTAACTATAATATATACTCTGTTCCTACTGTGACTGTGACACATAAAGGTTCAAGAGGATCGTAATGTATGTGGATGATAGTGCTCCGATGTATAAAGTGTATTTATTCGATGACATTGCTGTGCTGTGCCATGTACATTAGCTATATTAAGTGTCTTCTCTAGGAGAAAGTAGGAGAAAGTCAAAGTGAGTGAAAAAAACATAAGCTCCGCTTGTCGGTATGTGTATGTGAGTCGTGTAGGGGAAATATTAGTCGCAGACTCTTGTGGGAAAATCGGGAGAAAAGAGACAAGGGAAAATAGTGTAAAGTAAAACACTGTGAACTAAAGAACTACATAGACTCGGCACTTTGCTCTATTAGTATTACACTGCACGGGGCTAGGTGTGAAAAAACTGGAGCTTAGTGAAGAAATCCTTACAATATCTGAAAGGTTCGGAGAAGAAAATGAAAAGACCGGGAATAAAATACCTAAGCATCTGTGCAGAGTAGCACACTGCCACATTTATGGAGAAGAGCCATATATCGACAAAAAATACTGTATAGTTACAATATAGGGATATATATAGCCATTATCTACATATTACTACAATGTGTACACATAGGTAGGGCGAATAAAATTGAACATCACATGCAGACTGAATCCAATCCAACTGGGATAAAATATAGAAGGATTTTTTATTGGGAGAAATGAGGTTTCCTCTAATCTGTGAGGAGAGTTCAGCCCTTTTATGTGCAGAAAAGGAAAATAAGAATATCTCACACCCACCCTTTGTTTTATAAAAGAAATACTGAAAATGTGGGAAAATTTAAATTTCCTTTGTTCCAGAATGTGAGTCAGAAAGGTGCATTTTCAGATCTCATTTCAACGACAGTCTGCTGCCTGACTCAATTTGACTAGATTTTCAGGACAAGGACAAGTGAAAATGTGAAATCAAGATAGATATTACAGATATTTATAGAGAAAGTCAAGTCAGGAAATATTAAAGACAAAACGGGGCAAGTAGGAAAGCAATGGGTGAGGAACTTGGTCATTCTTCTACACTTAGAGCACGGAAGACTACTTTTTCTTGTTACAGTACCAGTGGAACTGCTTTTCCTACTACTACTAAAGGGCAACGAGTATTTGTATCATCGAGAGACGGGAAAAGAAGTGGCTTGGTTATTGCTGTGAGGAAGCTGAGTAGTAGTTTCGTTCAAGGAAAAAGAAGTAACAATCGAAAGTAGAGAAATGGTTGAAAATGGAGAAAAGAAGGTCTGACTGGTGAAAGTAAAACGTCTGGAGCTCTCTATCGTGCACTTACATATGTAAGATTCTGTTACATTATTCCTATAAGAATCGAAAGAAAGAGAGTTTATTATTGAAAGAGAAAGAAGAAGGCAAGGTCCGACACGAAGGAACGGAACAGACTAAGAAAAATGTGATCAATCGTGAAAGTGTGGACTGGACGTATAACTTAATTTTTCGCAGAGGAGAAAGCAGTAAAGTGATCGATAGGAAAGTGTTCTCTTCTCTCGTTCGAAAATATATCTTTCACTTCCTGTACTGCAGATACAATTCCAGAACTATATCGTATAGAAAATTCCAACTATAATACGGTACTTGGATTTATGTATTCTTGTACCGATGAAGCCATAGGATGCCTAGGCTTTTGCTAGATGAATGATTTTCTCAAAGTTAAATTCATTCAATCGATTTCTCAAGAACCAGTAGGTAGTTGCTCATCTCCTGTGGAAAATCAATTTGAAAACATTAGAAAAGTCTGTTTACATTTGGAAAAGCTACATCACGGAGACGAATACTTTGAGACGGGGTGGCTGCGGCTGCTGCCGCCTCATGCCCGAAATTGAGAAAACGAAAAAAAGGCGGGACACTGCAAGCCGTGTCCTCAAATTTCAAACAATCACAACTCATCCACCACCGGAAAGGTGCTTCCATAAGGATGGACCGATTTGGCCCATTCCTTCCCAACAACCACCAAATTTTATTCCAAATGACATGAATGAGACTGACAGGGAAGCAGAAGATGCGGCAGGATCAGCCAAAGATGAAATTCTCAACGGTCCAATGCTCTCCATCCCAAGCGGCTCTACTTTGGCCAAGCGGACGTGTGACGATGACCCAGGTGACGAACAGCACGAGATCACCACCAGAAACACAGATAGAAATAGCAAGAGAATCCTGGACCGGCGACGACGGGCAAATGTGGCGTTAGGCCCTATTCTGCTCACTGTGTCCCAACTAATCAGATTATTGGGCTTTATACTCAGAGTGACATGCATTAGCCATTATTGCTCTGAATTTTCCTCACTACTACTTCTTCCTTCGAAGCGTGTCAGGTGTCAAATTAGTTCAGTGAGAAGTGATTTCATCTACATAATCGTTTTTGCTCTCTGCTTTCTGTCGCCGGTTGTGACACCCGTCATCACTTCCAATGCCGTTTTCCCGATGGACGCCGCAGCAGGCAGCAGCGACAGAGGCGATGGAGGCAAGTTAAATCACTCTACTATTTATATATATCACTATAAGTAGCTCTTACACTGTTGACTCGACTATAAAATCTGTACATTAAATATGTACATTTGCGAATACTCTTTTCCATCTCTACATATTTTATACTTTGCATCTATCTAATATTTAACGGTTTTCTATTTTTTGTGCTAATATTGACATATACACTGGGAAATGGGAAATGCCATGTCACTACAGATACAATGTGGGTCTAGGTGCACATTCACATATATTATACATTTAGTAGTTGAGGTAGACTTTTTTATGTCTCACTACTTTAACCGTAACCATTTCAAACTATTTCTAAATTCTAACCTTGTACCTTTCACACGGGGAAAGTCCAGCAATTTCAAACAGACCTTGACCGTACTTACAGATACACTAAATACATTAAATACACTTTCACAGATACCTACATTATCGCCATTTTTAAGCGTACAAGCTTTCCATACTTATTTTAACCCTTTTTCACTTCGTGCATGCAGAGTAATTCTGTCTAACTTCTTTAGTACTGTCATATGTATGCATGTAGCTTGTATTTAGGTGCACATAAATAAACAACACACTAGATTTCCGATGAATGACAATCCTATTCTTTGTCGACTACAACATGACAATATCTAGTATATTATGTGTACTACCATCGCTAAGTTATGTGTTCAGTATGGAGTGGACACTCCTTCCAAAAATTAAACTGTTCATCACATTCTATGCATTATACAGTAAATGTGTAGTGCACACAAGATACTGTCGTCCTCTCCTGCTGTTTCGTGCAGAAATTACGTAATACAATATTTAAGTGTAAATAATGAAAAGTGCAGGGATGACATTAGTAAACTAACTGCTTATAATATGTAGGTGTCCTGTGCCCATCCTTAATATTTTTGTTATGTGATTTTACAGTAAACAATATTAATTAGATTAATCCTAGCTGCTTTTTTATATGCTGCATTTGTAATGTAACTGTAACGATATTAAGCTAAGTTACTTTTGACATGCAAGGACTTTTACTGCTGTGACTAAAAATTTACTCTACATAAATAAATATTGTCATTAAAAACTTTCTGAAATACAAAATAACTTTTTCCAGCATCGAAATGTTCATTTTCACATTGCCTTTACCTGATCCTTGTCTAATTAAAAGTAAACTGAAAATAATGTAAAATAAGCATGAAAGTAAATTTTTTGAAGTTGAAAATTTGTATTTGCAATGGAGATTGTTTGATATGTAGTTAGCATAAGAAAATGTGATGTGTGAATACTTTTTAATCACACTTATGTGTTTAAAGTACTAACAATGTAAATGAACTGTCATTCGTGTCTAGTTGTAATTAATGACTTTTAGTCATTTACTAGTGTCAAGCAAAAAGCCTACTTAGTTTGAGATTCGTGTATTTGGGTAAAACAATTTTTGAAGTTGATATTGTAGTAGTTAAAAATCACGCTAGCAGATTACACGTAAGGGTATAGCAGTGCATAAAAATCTCGGGGGTATGGCGATAACTGTAACAATTTGGAATAAAAGAATCGGATAGCTTATCTATTATTTCGTTGCGTCAGAGGTTTTAAATTTAATGTCATTGTATAATATGTTACAACATCATGCAATATCACAACATGTCAACGTCCGTCCGTCAATCTGAAGGTAAAACACGCTGTGCTCTTGCTCACTCACTTTCTAAAGTGAAACTAAGTTGAAATATATTTACATACATACATACCTACGTACATGCCACTAATACTAATACATAGACATGAGCCTCTACCTGAGTGCAGGTAGAAAGTTTCTTTGCCTTTGGATTACTCAGAGGTAAAGGTAAAGCCAGAAAGAGAGAGCCGTATGCTAAACTCTATGTATATTTATTACTGCTCTGTGCTCTACATACAGCCCAATGTTACCCTCAGCCAAGTACCTTTATGTAAACTTGAATTTTATCATAGTCTTCTTAGAACAGCTAAAAACAGTTCTGGTCCGCTCGCATTGTAAAGCCCAGACTCGCATTTATACACTAAGGAATTGCACTACAGACGACACTATATGCATTCTTCTGACTTTCTTCTACCTTTTTCATATTTCACATTTTACCTTTCTTTGCTTTACATTGACTTAACCCAACTTTCCCTCACTTACCTTTTCTAAGGTACCTCTGCATTTTCTCCTTGAAAAGTTATATTTCTACTCTACTTACTCTGATTCCACTCATGCATACTCTCTCTCTCTCTTCAGTTCACGTTCTCAGTCATGAACCTTTGAAAAATATGTATATTGTACTTACTACATACATACTGATAGCATTCCTTTCCTCCAGCTTATCTTTCCTATTCCGTACTATCAAAATTCACTCTGTTCTGACCTGTCGTCGTTATGCAGCACTTCAAAGCTATGTCTATATACAATACACTACTTATCTATACACACTTACTGAATCTACAGACCTAAGCTTATCATATTATTAGCAGGAGGAATGCGTGAAATCGAAAACTTCTGTAGCTATTGTATATATTACTACATTCGGCAATTGTATATATTACACACAAGGAAATCGATTTCAATAACGTGTTTGCAGTCAATAACTGCATATCTAAAATTACAAATGCATACTAAATACATACTGCTCTGCTACATCATATTGAGTGACACAATACATCACATTTTTCCATTAACTAATGGACACTAATTGGCTAGTGCACTATTTTCAATAATTTGGGGGTCAACGCTTATACAGCATACTCTCTGTATAGCATTGTAAATTATTAAAAAATCTCAACCTATCATTTTACCCATTTCGTAAAGTGGTAATTACAGTTGAGAAATATAACCAAACCACTTAATGCAACTAAATACTTGTGAGAAAATATACTCAGCAGGTTGAGTCAGCGGTTTTGCTATAATTGGAGTATCAAAGTAATTGATAGACTGGACTAATATTACTGTTGCGAAATTCGAAACATTTTGCCTTGTGGAGTAATATTCACTTTACTATTAAAATAACTAGTAATTAACCATACTCTTTGTGCTGTATTATTACATCAACTTTAAGTATAAACTTTGTAAAGTAAAGCAGTTTTACATTTTTGAAAAGAAGATTATGCTTACAAAGTCGTTCTACTAGAAAGAAGTATTTTGACTATGACTAGACAGAGCTTTGACTCTCTGCATTGATAATTCCTATTTCAGGTGGTTTATTTAATCTATCAACTGTCTTACTTTCTCTTCCCGTGCAGATGTAGGAATCAGAGCATAACATGAGAAAGTACTAATCCACATGTTCGTACCAGTAGGTGCAGTTGCAACGTCATGGCTTTCCTGGGTTGTAAGGATTCTGTCACCCAATTTGCAATGTAGGTATCAGGGACATTTGATACGTCACTATATAGTAGAGGGAGGGAGGTATTTTAATACAAAACAGAATTATAGTAGTACCTTAAGAACAGTAAGGATTTTATCAGCTAGAGTACTGTGTGTGTTACTTGATGGAAAGGACACGTGACAGTTTATAAATGTCCAGGACTATGAAACGCTGTACATTTCGACTGATAGATATAAAAGGGCTGTTGGGGTAGATTAGCAGGGAAATTAAGCATTATGACGGTGGAGAGTGTGTGGATGGGCAAAGGCGAGTTGGGCATTAAAGAAGTGACAGTCAAAGGCAGATCAAAAAGTGAATAAAATGAAATTCGGAGAGGAAGGAAAGGATAAGGAAGCGGTGTGGGTACCACAAGGAAAATAGTGTCTGTAGTGCAGTGTGGTCGGTGGCTGTGTCGTGTAGTTTGTACAAAATAAGAAAGAGCTGCGTAATGGATGTGATGGCTTCTTCTATCGATTTCCAACGTTTGCTTTTACCTATATCACTCACTCTCTCACACGTTGGTGCTTACTCGTTTACGTGCACCCAGATGGGTTTCCGTTCACTTTCCTCTCGTACTTGAGAAAAGGGAGAGGAAACCAAAGGAAAAGAAAACACACAAATATCCCTATCCTTCTCTTCTCCGTCAGTCAGTCAGCTCTAAACTTATTGTTAGCCCATCCTCTTGTGTCCTCTTCTATGTTTTTACAGACTAGAATTGCTTGCCATGCCAAATCCCAAGGAAAAGTATAAGAAAGAAAGACATCTCTAACTTTCTCGGGCGTTTTCCTCTTTCTTGCTCTCTGTCTACGTTTTCACAACCAGACATATGCAATAGTAAGTAATAATACACAAAGTTAGCAGAATATATATGGGAATAAAATATATGCATGAAGATAGACCTTGTAGATCCTTGGGTTTAACTTTCACCCGCTCAAACTTTCATTTTCCCCAAATAAAATGCTGGGAACGAAGAAATTGTTAAGTAACAGAGAAAGGAATCTGTTTTGTGGGCTCGCAAATTTTCACAAAGAGACGTGTCTCTTGCCTCACTTCCTTCCTAATGCTGTTTTACTAACTAACGACGTTGTACGAATTGCAAAGATAAAGAAATATATTTCTATACTCTCAACACTACATGACTGCTGAAAGCTCACTTTTCGCAATACTCTCCCACTCCCATCCACACAAATACTACATTAGTGTGCATGGCCATGCTATAAATAAATTCATAGATAGGTGCATATGCGTGACTGCATTTATGTAAAGCTATTTACTTAATACTCTAGAAGAACAAATGGAAATCCCACAAGTTCCTGTATTTATTTACAAAACTAAAAGTTTGTAAAGCATAAGTCATTGCTAAACATACTTCATTTTTTCGCTGAGCAAATAATTACAGACTGTCTAGTTTGCTCAGGCTTGCCATCACCTTGGAACAAGTCATTGGATTGTGTAATGTTCCAACTGTGATGATATGACAGCTATTTGCATAGGAATCGGCCGTGGAATGGAAAATAGTGGTGATGCACGACATGTTTTACTTTACATTACCACTCTGAAAGGATAATAGAACGTGAAAGGCATATCTTCCTTAACATCCTCGTTCTCGCCTTTCATTACATCCTTTAATGCATACATACGACATGGCTTTTATTGGGGTAGGAGTGTCTTCTCGCTCCTTTCACTCCATCCATCTATACATGTCTCCTGTTCACGCACTCACTTCTCAAAAAAGTAAACAGAGTCATTCAATTCAATGTGTAGTTTCAAGAAACATCTCGTACACTGCAACTACTGATAGAAATCCAAAATCCTTTATCTAACAGCATTAAAGCACGCAGTGCAGTTCACTGCACTACTGTTCCACTTACACCCAGTCTCTCTCTCTGTTCTACAGTACAACTACCTTTTTTATTCACATCATCGTTAATGCTAAACCTAAACCTCTGAAAATCCCGTCTTATATCAGCTTAAAAATTACTACATAGACCATCTAAAGTTGTTTTAAGTACAACTTTTAATCCTGACTATCACAACTGACTTACATCCTGGCATTCTATACAGTTTTAGTATTCCAATTGTAAAATGAGTGCCTATTCAAATATATGTGCTCTGTCAAGTACTCAGATAGTCGCTATTCTATTATTAAGGCATGCAGTACCTACAGTGTTAAAAATATTTTAACGTATGTAAGTGCTATTATGTATTTATGATGTGGAATACATAAAAAAGCAAAAATTTGTTTGAAATTGCGAAGGTATATATTAAGTAGTAAATACTGCTGGCCAAACAATTGCAGCACATGAGGGGTCAAATGTCATGTTTTGAGCTATACTATAAGGTAATACTTATACCAAGTACTGCATACAAAAAGAGGACGTGAATT
>JABASH010005257.1:0-12408 GCA_019776445.1 Tomocerus maximus | reverse complement strand
TGTAGGACTTACTTTTATCGATGTGATAATTCACACACTGATGATCCTTTACGTGTTCACGACCTTACTCTTTTTGTCGAAAAGCATAGCCGACATTTTCTACACGTTATTAGGAATATTGATATTTATCGTGGTACGAGCCTCTGTCATTCCCATAATATTGCAAACAGCTCCGTTTGAATGGATACCTGCATTTCCATCGGCTATCACTGAAATTTGCATTTACATCAACATGGGTTTTGTCGTTTTCTTCTATGGATTGTCCTCACTCTCTTGCATTTACTTCCTAATTCGAATTGGAGTCACTGGAAAGAAAATGAGCACTAAAGCAAACAGTATAATAGACAAGAAGTCTGGTCTTCAGCCAATGGTCGTGATTCTCATGCCGATTTACAACGAGGAACCTAACGCACTTTTCAGAGCTGTTGAGAGCGCTATCCGTTGTGACTACCCTAGCGAAAGAAAACACGTTTTCCTAGCATTTGACGATGAAACTGAATCTGTTCTGTATTTTTCGCTGTTGAAAAAACTGAAAGTTTTGTCCAAAGAAGTTTCAAATGAAATTAAAATTAATTTGGAAAAGAGGGGCTCATCATCAGCGGGAAGTAAAGAGATATTTCCTCCAAGACTTGAATGGGTGATTGAAGGAGTACGACTTACAGTCTGCAGATTTCCTCACGAAGGAAAAAGTCCAACTCAAGGAAAAAGTTTTAAGATTATTAACGAAATCTATGGAAAAGATTCTGAAATGGCAGCAAATACTTTGGTCCTTTTTATCGACTCTGACATCATTTTGCATGAAAATGCCCTGCACAATTTCGTGGTGACTGCTGTTAACAAACCAAAACTGAAGGGAGCAACTGGACTAGTAACTTGTCGGACATCAAGAAAATTCAATATTTACCAATATCTCCAAGATTCTGAATATATCGATGGTCAAATGTTTGCAAGGACTGCTGAGTGCTCAATGGGAGCCGTATCTTGCCTTCCAGGAGCATTGACTTTGATTCGATTAAATGCTCTGCAGAAAGTTGCTCCAAAATATTTCATCGAGTTTGATAAGAAAAGAAACGTTGATTTCCACCGATATCATTTAGGAGAAGATCGTTACATGACTTATCTCTTAATTGAATCTTCAGACAATCCTTATCAAGTCACCTTTGTTTCTAGTGCTCAATGTAAAACTGATGCTCCGGATTCATTCCAGAAACTTTCTGAAACAAAGAAGACGGTGGTTTTTAGGAGGACTTACAAATGACGTCTGCATGATATCAAGTCCTTTGATGTGGCGAAAAACTCCTTTCATGGTCCTCTTCAAATTGTATTTTTACTCGTTAAAAGGAATGGACTGGCTTTTCGGAGTGATGGTTTTGTATCTAATCAAATCTCAAACTTCGATCACAACTATTTTGCTAATTTCCCTCTCTTTAGGAATTCGTTTTCTGCTATCGTCTGTCAATGCTTTTCTCATGAGGCGCTACAAGATTTGCTATTCCAATATTCTCCTATTTTTTGCTGCGCCATTATTTTCTTTGATAGTTGTTTATCTACAGTATTTTCACTTGGAATGTTCGTTCGTGGGGTGGACCTCGTACAGATTCAGATGAGGACATAGAAATTTCCAAATCCGCCTTAATAGATGATGCGATGAAACAACGGGAAGATCCAGTGGGGAAGACACGACGGAGTTTACAACAAATTGAGACAATTAGCAAACTCATAGACACAAAGCATGCTTCAGATGACAAGAATCTTAATCAAAGTAGCATCGAAATACCAACGATTACTGAAGAACCACCGGTTAAGAAATTCGTTCCATTCCCGTATGAAACCGAGTTTCTTGGAGGTGGGGAATTTGACTCAAATCTTTTACAACCTCTTCCACCAGGAAGTCCACTACTAGTTAGGAGAAAACTACCAGAGAATCCTAACTTTTTGGTGGGATCTTCATCGATGCCCGATTTAAGTATTTTAAGCCCAATAAATGAAGATTATGTTTATGGAAAACTGAGCCGAGGGACTCGAGAGAAAGCAGCATCTTTTCGACTGGATATTGACTATTTGGCTAAAATTGAAGATATGGGAACTTTATCTAACTCCAGTCAGCGAGGATCATCTTTCAATCTGAGATTGTCAGGAAGATCGACGCCTGTAGAGAGCAGAGAGCCAAGTATCTACTCCTTTGATATTAGCACTACTAATGTTTCTAATCCTTCCAAATATTCAGTTTCCAGTGGCACAGCCACTCCTGAAATACTAATTGATTGTGAACCATAATCTCTAAGTTTAATTAATATGCATTAATAAATACCAGTTCGTTCTGAATGATAATTCCATAAAAATAGTGGATGCGTATTGCGTGCACATGATTTTTAACTTGAATTACAAATAATTCATTAGGTAATAATAATCAATAGCAATCTATTATCAATTTATACAGATACCTAAGTGTCCAATATCAATTCTTCTTCAAGCTTCATTGTTAATATTAAAATGCATATCCTGGTGCATGTAAGCATTGAAATATTATCGCATCAAACTGTTTATGAAAATAAATAAGAGCCTACTCATCAAATATTTGCAGTTTTATAAATTATTCTAATTACTTTACTAGATGTGTCATGTCATATTTAACAAATTCAAACTTTTACCTACAAATGCCAGAATTCGGTTTCTTCCTGGGAAAGTATTTAGATATAATATTTGCATCATATACCTAGTGTTATCAAATTAACTAGATTCTAAAAAAATTGTTCCCTTGTGCGAAGGTTTTAATTTATATGAAAAGGTTAGCTCAATTGACCCTAGCTGTGAGCAGTGAATGAGTTTCATTGTGAAGCAAGTAGCAAAATTACAATTGAACAAGACGTTAAACGAAAGGGAATCTTCTATGGCGGATTATATATCTGACACATCTTGGCAGGCACGCTCACGAAAAACATTATTTAAATTATAGAAATGCTATCAAAGTTGATAAGATTCAACTTTGACTTCGGTTCTGGATAGGAACATTGTAATTGACAGCATTTTTTGTTATTCATTTGATTGCAATCTCAATACCCAACCAATGTGTCAATTGAGAACACTCATTGCGTTTGGATTAGTGTACCATGCGAGGCACAACAGCATTCTATGAAAAATCATGCAGCGAAGGCATACATTGGTATAAAATACTTTATTAACTTTTTGCAAAGCTTGGTCATTGTATGCATTGAATACATATGTAAATCATAGAAATCTACATCATGCTCTTACAATGTACTAGAAATATATGCAAAATATACCATTGCAGATAGCATAACGATTTTAGAACCAAAATGAGATAATATACCTGGATTAATATTTAGCACATTGCAATTTCCAACATAATCTGCAGAATTTCTTTGTATACAGATAAATTCAAATAGTAAAATTACTCACATATACCATACACTAGGCATGTAAACTAAACTAAATGCTTTTTCACTATGAAAAATTCATGCATGTTTATTTTAATTAGAGTTTTGGATCCATAACCCATAAACATAACGATTAGTACTTTACCTATAGCTGTACAATTGAATGAAGGAGATAATCCCGTATGATAAAAATCTTGACCTAACCAAACTATAGTATTAGACTGTATATATCAAATGTAAGTATAAGTCCCAGGCGGAAGACTATGCCCGATATATCCGAGATGTATATCTCAATATCCAAAAATGTTAAGGTCTAATATACTTAAATGCCCTGAACACCTTTGAAGACAGATTACCGGCATCAAAGACGCAGCCAGCTATCATCAAAGCAGTGTAACTTAACAATTTAACATGCCATGTCACATATTTCAATGTCTATAAACATTCTTTAGCTCTTGTGATCGGCATTTGCAAAAACAAAGGTGATAATGCACTAATAAGCAAGTGCCAAAGTCTTGTTAGTAAATTCTACCCAACTAGTGTGAACAATATCGTTAACAATGGTAATATATAATGCACTTGAATAAGTATTGTTACTTTACTCTAAAGTCTAAAGCAGTAATTTACCTAAATAACTCGCCTGAAGGCGGATTATTAATATACAGTTACATCCCTTGTTCTATAGACAATATTTCTTCTTATCGTTTTAGCAATATTAATTTTTAATAACTTACTGTAGTTTTATATTTTTGCACTTTAATTCATTCCTTTACACACCTAAAAGGTTTAGGGACACTTTAAGCGATTTCTACACCGTGGAACGTCAGACTATACTCTAATAACGCTTTAATAGTACGATATTCCTATCTCAGCATAATTTACCTGTGATAGTTTCCGTTGTCCTTAAATGTATGTAAATATAAACGTTTCCTTAATACCAATACATAACAATACTATCCATATGTAATTTGTCAAAGATATCTTTGCATAAATGAGATCAGCTTCATAATCGAAAAATATTCTTTTCTATAATCCACATGTACAACTTACATCATTTTAAGGTACCAATCTGCAAGCAAAATGAAGTTGCATAAGTAATTAATAAATTACGTAAGCCTTGAGTACAGAGAATACAGATACGCAATTGCAATTTTCTCTGAATATTTTCAACAGTCAAATATTTTGTGGATTACATATGTATGCACATACAATCTAGGGTACAGGTATTACAAATTGAAGAGATATTTTATGGTGAAGAGGAGTGCAAGGTGCGGTGTATTGCTGACAGCACGCGCACTGCAGGATGCACAAAACACACCATTACATACATAAGCCAAGATTCTGTTTAGGAGTTAACATATTTTTTTGTATCGGTAAATTCAACGAAGATGTAGACAGACGGGCGATGAGTACAATTGACTCTCTAGGTTTACAAGAGTTGAACTATCTTAAAAATGTCTATCAAAGCCTTGGAGATACTTGGCTGATAATATTATAATGTAGTGTAGTTTTCTTACAGCAAAGTCAGCCAAAATAGAAGAACATTGAAATATTGTTCACATCCTCAGCTACACTTATTCATAAATATTCATTCGCATATTAAAACAACAGCACTAGGGCATTAAAGTTCATTGCAGCTCACGTTCTCTATAAACTCTAAATTAAATAGTTGGCTGAATTGTTGGAAGTTTCTATCCAATAATGCGCTACTCATAAATGGACTCATATCTCTAAAGTGTCTACATGCTAAGTGTATTCTTCGACCGTTTTACAAATTGCAAGACATTTCTAATCGTAATTTGATGGAATGGAACAAGAATTTTAATATATAATAACCAAGGAACAATCAATTCGCGTGAATTTATATAGTTTACTCAAGTACATTCTTATTCATGTATCTTCTGGTAGATAATAATGTTTTGCTACTTAGTTGAAGGTATTTAGAGTTGGTCGTCCCATAGAAGAAACTTTCAAAAGGAGTAGAAAATTTAGTTCGACAAGTAAATATTATTATTACAGTTGAATTTTGAAGGCTAAAGGCAGGTCATGCTGTGCATGATATAAAGTCTTGTATTTTCGTGTAAGTCCTATATAGCAGTAATAGATTCAATTACCTTATAGCATAAAATTAAATAGGTACCTGCTCAAAAAATCACTCAGAGTAGCCGCACCAAAACGAAGTAAAAAAAGGAGATTCAAACCAGGACAAGACCAACAATTTACAAACTATAATTAAGATTTTTTCTAAACTGAAATGACGAGATGACACTCCTAGTTTGTAAAGTACATTTAGTATTATGTTCCTAGTTAGCTTTTCAATTTAGTAGGCACTCACTCCGATGATGACATCCTTTAACGAAATATTCCCAATGTAAATACTACGAGGTTTACGTAAGCTCTATTTGGAAGGTTACATAATATGATAAGGGCATTGCATGTTGTTAAGGATAGGCAAACAGAAAGGGAATTGA
The DNA here is from genome assembly GCA_019776445.1 of Tomocerus maximus. NCBI lineage: Eukaryota > Metazoa > Arthropoda > Collembola > Entomobryomorpha > Tomoceridae > Tomocerus > Tomocerus maximus. The sequence goes on along the minus strand of JABASH010005257.1, from coordinate 6,539 downwards.
CTACAAGCAGATATTACTTGAACAAGTGTAAATCTTGGATTTAACAAGGAACCAGACCAGATTATTGACGTTGCAAAAACGCAATGGATTTACATTGACGTCTTTGACATAAGGATTCGACAGTAAAATACGAAATTCGAGTAACTTAGACACACGTAACGTTGTAGTAAATAAATAATATGGAAAAACATTCGAGTTTCTCTTGTTTTCTTATGAATTTTTTGCTTTTTTAGTTAGTCCTGGCTTGTTACATGATTCAGGATGGATTACAAAACACGAACCTTAATTTTAATACGGATTCTTTCGATGTACCTACACAGATAACTATTACCTACCGGCTCTCTGAACTGCATGTACTTAATGGCACATTGATTGCGCGACGCGTCTTGTTTATTGATGAACATGAACCGATCACCTTGCCGTGCTTTATAATCGACCTGAAAGATTTTTTGTGCTAATAAATGAAAACATGCACCGAAAGTACACATAAAATAACGAAAACAATAAAATCAGCTGAATTAATGAACACAAAAAATTATTTTTATTGATTATGATTAAATAGATGGAGACTGTTAGGAGTCAGAGATGAAAGGGCTACTCAGTTACTCCATTTAAAGAAGGCCAACAAAGTATAGTTGTTTCAAAATTAATTGGAACGATGCGAGCAAACCAGAGATGAATACCAATTGATTCATTTTTTGCAGAATTGAATCACATAATATCAAATTGCAACGCAAATTGCAGACCTGATAAGTAATGCTTTTACTAAATGGAACAATAGCGAAATTATTTATGTCTTACCTTGTGGGTTCGGTTGAAACAACTATTACATTGCCACAGATTAATGAATTAACCTTCTCACAGTTCTTAGGTACGTGTAACAGTAAAATTAAATGTGATTGATCATGTTTAAAAATTAACAGTTTGCACTTAAAAAGTACAGACTTTGCACTAACTATTATTATTCGCAAATTCATCCATGTATTAAAAATATGCCAAAATATTAAACTAATAAAATATGTAGCAGGAATGTTTTATTAATTGCTACAATGGAATATTTAACTTGGAAAACATTTTGCAAACTGAGCTGATTCAATTTTCCAAACTTCTCATAATGCCCATAACAAGCTATTCATCTTTAAACAGCCTGTAGTATTGTGTACCGTAAAAATATATTCTACTATGTTATTAATTATGTTTACTGCATCGCATAAATTATAATTTTTGCAAAAAGTAGATGTGTAACTAATTCAATTTGCTAAACGTAATATTACTTAACACAAACGAGACAAGGAATGCTCACGTAAAGCATTCTTTTAATATTCTTGATATCATAAATGAATATAGTACAACCAGTCAAGTTAGTGCTTTGTGTATAAAAAATGCGAACAATCGCTTGAAAAGCCATAATATTTGTAATACCCATGAACAATCTGACAATCAGAAGCTTTGGGACGCCTACTTAGGAGTATTTTTTAATATCTGCGAAAACAACACTTATTGTTATTCTTAGTAGGTTTCTAGTAACATTGCCATTGTACGGTTATCGGATGCATTGTTTGTCCTCGTAGAATAAGTCAATGGAAAAGAACATCGTTACCTAAAGGGTGGGCAGTGGAACAAGTCTTACATAAGTTACACTTTATATAGGACATTTCTTATTATTTATCCCCAACTATTTGACAATTGTTAAAGAATTGAAACTTATCATATAATAACTAATATACCTACAGACTATAATATCTACTACATGTCCGTAGTAAGTAGTAAGCTTAATCAAGTATTTAACGGGCGAATTTCCTTCAGAAACTAGTTTAAAAGTCACAACGTTTTATCTCCGAAGAGGCTGACATGGTATTTTAATTGCTAACGCATCAAACCAACTCATGAAAATTTTAGTTGTCCAACTGCATCATGAATATTGTATATAGACAAATTATAAACTTATTAATGTCATATTATATGTAAACATTAGTGGTCTACAGTGCAATATGCAATTGTAAAGGTTGTAAGAAAATAAACGATTGTGTTGTTTTGGTAAGAAAAATATTCGTCCAGTCACTAAATGACTGCAAAAAAGAAAAAGGTCCACTCATGAGCATTTAATGACGGTACTTTTGTGAGGTTTACGTATCCTCTGCCATTTTTCAGACACAGGTGGATTCTGGATAGTATAAGGAGCCCATAAAGTTAAGGTTGTCAATTAGAAATAATATATATGAATTGGTTTAGTTTGACTGGCCTACCTATACTCCTTCTTCCTTTGTATTGAAGAAGTATAAGCAAGAATGGGAGAGGCTCAGAAATCTAGATACAAATTACAATGCACTGCACACAATAGCGTAATGAAGGAAAACAATACAATTTATTTCATTCAAGTCTCATCATACTTACTCTCGGAGATAATTAGTTGCTAAACAGAAATCCGTGTGAAAACGGAAGCTGGTAAAGATAAGTTGTTGTGCGACTGTCGACCGACAGACCGACACTACACTCCAATGCCAAACACACAACAACGGAACTCCCGTGAACTTTTGTGCCACTGAACTCTGGCCTTCGCCCATCTATCCTCCTGATTAGTGATGTGATACCGATGGTTAGGGAGTTAAACGTGTCTTTTGACATAGAACATACCAACTTGTAACATATATTCACAAACTCCGTCCAAAATCAAATAATTTATACTTACCAGATATAATATAGGGCTGAGCAATTATTATGCGTTTTTTTCGTTTTAAAACTCAATTGTTGTAGATAAAGCCAACGTATTTCCTTCTCTGTCCTTTATGTGTCATTAAGGATTGATGATATAACATTTAAACGATGTAATATTTATGTTACATACACACGTAACATACTCAACTGTAATAAAGCTATTCTCTTCGGGTAAACCTTATTTACTTACGACCGTGTGCATTGTGTATTCTGTGCTAAATTAGTGGCTAACAAAGTAACAATTTTATACGAACAGGAATAAGTTGTTGTATGTACATTACTAGGGACTGTTTATGGCTATTAACTTGTAAATGACAGGATAATCTGTGTTTATCTTATCTAGTTTTAATTATAATTATTCTATTTATTAATAAACCCTTGTCAATGCAACTTTAACCGACTGTTGTATACATTTTGATACATTGTATACTTATGTTTCTTTATGATGAAAGATCATTGAAGAATGTTAAAAAAGTAAGTTCGGCTTTTCTTATTCGAGTTAAATTAACAAATACCTTTATTTAGTGAACAATTATTTTATTCATTTTGGTAACTGAGTCTTTGAATGCAGTACAAGTTTTAATTCTACAATATTTGGGACCAGACACATTTAATGATTACATTTGGTTAAATATTACACAGTATTTGTGATAGATAATACAGATTTTCGCTCTTTCTGGCATGCAAAATAAATGTACACAATAAAAACATCGTGGGAATAAATGCGGATGTGGTATTCTACATGAATTCATTATTGATCTAGAATGAAAAGCGAGAGTAAAACTTTAATAGTATCTCTGAAGACACTAAAACAGGTTCTTTCTTATTGATTCGTCAAAGGGAATGTTTAGATTTTGACTGAATGAATGCAGAAGGTGAATTAACTCATTCCAATCCATATCCGTTGAGTGTGTAATAATGTATGGAAGTGGATTGGGATGAAAGGTGCAGGAAACAATGCAGACTTTAGATTACACATCTGATGATAGAAGCTGCAAAGAAAAATGATCGCTTAAGTCAGTTTCTGTCAGCTCGCCATCATTTCACAGAAAGTCAGACAAATAGATGATTGAAGACAAAAGAAGATACAATGCCCTCTTCTCAGAGGGTTCCTTACACTTTCATTGGGAATTAAAGCAAATGAAATAAAATTACAGACTAATAAAACGTACATTATACATTAGAAGTGTAGCAATACGTATCTGGTACAGAATATAAAATAATAACAAAGTTCTCAGACAGATATAGACAAGACAGGTATGTATGCGTGTAATCTTCTGTGTACAGCGAAGGAGCCAATGCAAAAGCCGAGCCATTGCTCCGAAGAAAGAAAAGAAGCTTGAAAAGGCTGGTTTTCGTGGTTTGTTGGCACTTGGTCGTTGGCAGTCTTATCCGATTCACTTCACACTTACTGGTTTGTTTGTAAATACGTATTTATTGTTGTTTCCTTGAGTGAAAAGTACCTTGCACTTTTGCAAGTGTTTTATCCAATCACTCAACGGAGAGTTAATGTAGGAAAATAACCGTGAAGAAAACCAATTTAATTATTCAATGGTAATTTTGACATTGGGGAACGGCCAACTTATGATAGTCTAATTAAGAATTGAGTCCAGACAAAGTATTTAACAATTCAATCAACTCAATAAAGATTAAGATCTATATAGAGCAAGATGATATTCACATTCACACCAAGAGATTATTGTAGCTAACCAATAAAGAGGACATAGCTATTCAGGCGTCTATTTCCACCTATACCTACACGAATCTTACACGAGAGCGTTATGTCATCCTTTTCTATACGAGTATGCAAATCAGAGTCATTAATGTGGTAATAAAGGATCTGATATCGTAGTAAGTAGGAAATTGATTTTAAATTGGCAGTTTCTTTACGCGTACTCACTATAGTACTACTACATTAGGGTAGGGTTCAAGGAAACTGTCTGTGCCCATAAAATAGCCAAGGCCTATGTCCAGTCAAAGGCAAGGCCAGTTTCCTTGGGTAGGGGTTGAGTTTTACGTTTTACAATGAGTGATGTGCGATAATTTGAATTTTTCTAGGTAAATAGACCAACAATGTCGTTATCTTGTCATGCTTTGTCATTTCGTGATGTGTCAGTCAACTCTCGTGTACATCCTTGTAGGAAACTCAATAGTGTGTAGTGTAGTAGTAGGAGAACCATTTATCAAAACAATGCCAATGTAAATGATGAAAAAGTACCTGATACTGCAGAAAAATGGATGTGCTAATGTTTACAATTTACAAATGTAGAAATTACAATATAAAATCACATTAGGGCTCGTCTCTTCGAAAGGCGAGGATGGACGATTGAAGTTTGAAGGAACAAAGCAGAATTATTCAGAGTTGGATTGAAGAAACATAATAACACACGCATGAGTAATTTCCTAAGGAGAAATGGCCATTCTATGTCTCTATCTGTGCTGTAATAACAAGCTATGGCTTACATTACATACCAAAACTATCTGTTAATAATAGAGAATTCAGATGGAAGTAGGTGGAACAGTGTAACATTGGCATAATTTCAACCCAATTTCCAACTACCATTCTATCTATTCACAAATACTATGTCTGACTAATACTTACATATCCACACGTCATCATTTCTCGTCCAACGCACCCTAATACACATTCTAAATAGACACAGAAGTGGTTCATCTCAGAAGACAGCTAATTTGCATTCAGGAATGCGTATATTTGCATAGCAGAACACAATTCACTGTAGTAATCCATGCTTTTCAATTCCATCTGATGACTAAATTATTAGCGTTTCTTCCTCTCGCCTTATTCCTGCCTTGTCTTTCTGTTCTCATGTGTAACTTGTGTATACTGAAGAATGTGTGTTACGTGTATCATCCGCTGAACAAAACAAATAAGAAAGGATCCCAAATGGAAATAGGAGTCTTATCAATGAATGCAAGTAGCAAAGCGTGTTTGAACTCGCAATTTTTGTTTAGGCTAGTAGGAATTTTGTGGTCTCTTTTTATGCTTACAACTTCAGCAGTACAAAGTTAATGCAATTTTAAAGTGCAAAAAGCCAGGAAATGACTTTAAAAATTAGTAACGCAGCTTAAGAGACTCTTAATGTTAAACGGAACGTAAAAAGTGTCTGCATACAAACTCATTACAATTACAATATGCCTCAGAGGAATACATACAAATAATATGCAATCAAACCTAGATTTTCCATACCATTCTTAAGAGTCCGTACATTTATTATGCTGCTCCTCATTCGGTTTGCCATACGTACACATTGGTTATATTGAAACCAATAAAGTAATAAAAATACCAATATGCAGCTGATCTTATAGCGTAAAGCAAACATTAATACTTCGTTAGATTCAATTCAACATCAAAGCTATATTAAATATAACATGATTTACGGGTGTTTGTATATCATTGAGAATCGTATTTTTAGTAAATAAATTCTGTCTAATGGAACACAATGCATAATCAGAATCAAACAATTTGGCTTAGCAGGCAAAAATTAGTAAAAATAGCCATGAGTACTTTTTTACATATGCTAGTTAGTCAAGTACCTATGTGTTGTAATGTAACCACACATTGCAATGGTATTAGAATACATTCTTGAACAAGTTATTGTTCTTTTCTGTCTATTTACGCCAAAATACATTTAGATTTTACTATTACCGACATGCTTACTGTCAAAAATTTCCACTCAATTTTCTATGAATGATCTGCAAAATGTAATATGTTAACTAATAATTTGAAACTAATAATATTAAAAACAGATATCAAGGTTGATCTTTTCTTATCTGTAACTTAGTTTCAGTAATTTGTAATTAAG
>JABASH010005256.1:0-12409 GCA_019776445.1 Tomocerus maximus | reverse complement strand
TGAATTGAAGGATAATGATGGTCGAAGACAAGGACGAAGCCTAAGAAAGTCACATAAACCTTTAATGGGATTATATTAATTTCAGGCTGCCAACAATAATTACCTATCTAGAGAGAGAGAGACGGAACAGAACTGGAACAGGAGAAATCCAAGTTCATGTCTTACTGTGTGCAATGTAAAAGTGAAAGTGGACACGCAATGGAATTTTCTTGTAAAATATTCAAACTTGTTTACAAATAAGACAACTGAGTTCGTCGGTGAACAGGTAAAAATTATCTCGACTGGAGAAAAAGAGAGGAAATTAGAGTGAAAATCAGTTAATGGAACCTTCGCTCTCAGAAAACTTCCCCCATGTTCACTTTCTCCTCAATTTCCCTCAATGCGCATGCCGCTACTTAATTATTTTCACTTTACTCTCTCTCTCTCGCCTACTTCACAACCATAATTGCATGTACTACAATGATTAATTGCCTATATGCACTCCTTGTGTGTTAGTAATTTATTTTTATCTTTTAATTATCAACCTGACGATAAAAATTTAAACAAGGGTTCATTAATCAATCCACTCTGCATTGAACAATAATTTTTCAACGGTTTTCTAAAAAATAATTAATGAACTAATATCACGTAAAAATAGAAACTTATTCCAAAACTTTGGAGAAGAAATTTTGCAACGTTTTGTGGACTGGACTAATCATTTTGAATCAACGAGAAACAGCGAAGAGCATCACGGTTTCGGACTAGCCCATTCAGCTTTGCTTTTCACCTAGGAAAAGTGGGAAATCGGGAGATAAAATATCACTCATCCATGGGAATAAATGAAAGTAAATATCAGGAGGGCACTCAACTATTGGCTAAATAAGCTAAACTGTACACAGTAAAATTAAATATAACACTTCATAAAATCTTTGCATAATTTAAAATTAATAAACCGTAAGAACATAGGTATAAGAAAGATAGCAAAGCGGCGTCGAATACTGTTGTGCTAGGAGTATTGTTTTTACTAGGGGGGTGACTCCTCTCGGACTTGCTCAAAGAGCCAGGGTAGAGTAACATAATATGACATTAATTTCAATAATTTGACATTTTCAATACCTACTAAGAAAGGGCAATAATTTACGGTTCTATTTAGTAACAATTTTTTATAATTATTATGGCTGTTTTTGAATTGTGCGGCAAATATGATTTTTGCTTATGGAGATTACATATCATTTAGTTGGTACTACGTACATGTATTTATAGTAGGAATATAAGTAACGTGGACTTGGAAATTCCCATACACGAAGGAATAAGCCTGAAACAGGCTCATTTTTTCGCTAAAAAAGGCTTTGTCTATGGGAAGTTCTGAGAGGTTAGCTGAAATGGGTCACAGACATAGATCCCCCCCACGAAATTTATGGTCCATGTCATGGGATTCTGGGGACGACGGGACAGGACAGGTAACTACTTATGGACTTGGACTACGGACTAATTTCTGCACAATTTTACATCTGAAGATTTAATACGCATGGAAAAGCCTATTTTCAAGTCCACGTTTTAAAAAATCCTACTATAAGTACCACATCTTGTTCCAAGCTGAGTTATATGATAAATGCCTTGAGTCATCATTATTTTTTATGTACCCACTTACATGTTTATAAAGTAGGTCGATGTCTTTTAACCAGGCTAAATATTTGGCAAGTCATCGAAGTATTATTCTTTCTGACATGCGGATATGACGATGAAGACCGTGACGTGGGTTGATGAAACTTGTGACATTATTGTATTTTTTCGAATTTCTGACAAAATTATTAGCTAAATGTTTTTTGATTTTTTAATTATTATTAACACAGCTTAAGGAATTTAATTTTTTACTTACATGGTTTCCGATTCGAGTGGTTGAGTTGAGAATACTTAAAATATTATTTTACAGAGCAAATTAAAATTAGCCTAGCCGATATTTTGTACATAATGACAGTTATTTAAATGTTATTGAAATTACAGTTAAGAGAGACACATAAGTAAATCTATAATCAGACAATTAATTGTATATACGTGCTAGGGAGTACAACTATTTACGTAAAAGAAACAGAAGAACAGAGTAGAGCTACGAGAGTTAATAAAAAACACGACTACATCTCAAGACACCCAACAGACCGATTAATCTTGTGATAGGATAGGAGTAGTAAACAAGTAGTATAGTAGTAGAGTAGTAGAGAGTTCGATTCCTTCAGTAGTATTTCCATTTACGCGTAAGGTTGGCTACACTCATCCATCGAACAATAGAAAACGTTTCCCTCACAAACCAGACCCATTGTTTTCAAGTTCCTAGGGAAAACCTTTTCAATTGTTAGACTGAATGAATGTAGCCAACCTTACGCTGAAAGGGGAATAAATACATGGCATGTGTTTTTATGGTCCGTCCGATGAAGAAACGTACCAATAGCTTTTGATCTTTGACATCTACCTACCGTTGACCTGTCAGCTTTCGAATGAGCTTTCTATATACATTTAATTTAAATTGCTAAAATACGACTTTCTACGATGAGCAGAACTAAAGTTACGTCGATTTGCAGTTTATGAACCTCTCCCCCAGTCAGGGGAAATTACCGATTTTGCCTATTTTCGAACTTAGGCTTTGCTTTGGCCCTAACTATAAGTATAAAAGGTTTGAACGAATAATCTGTATCCGTTCGAAAGTTATCGTGAATAGTTACAGACGCACCAACGCACAGACAGCCCAGGCATTTCCATAAAGATAGCTTGCCATTTTAATTTTTATTTATGTATTTTAGTTATCATTTTTATCAAAAGACCATTATGCCTATAGTTGTTGTAGTGTAAGCTCTAATCATGCTCTGCTGATCCAAACTTACATTGCTGTAAGGATGAGAGTAATAATTAAGCCTATAATTATTGATTTACAGTTTTTATCAGTATAGATTGTGTGTAGTGCTTATTCTTTGATGTAATGAGTGTTTTGAATTGTGTATGATTGTTTTTAGGGAAGGCATCTTTAAATTTAGCTGTATATTAGACAGAAACAATAGGGGCCTTATAGAAAAGTTAATTAATTATAGCATTAATTATTATAGGCTATTATTTACCCTTATTAAGTAAAGTTACAGTAGGTATACCAAATCGCAGAGCAATAGATCGCATTGAAGTATTAGTAAAAATTTTCTTGACAGAAATGCTGCAACGTGCAAATTATAATGTCCAAATAATCGGTATTACGTTACCATTTTATTTCATTACCAAAAGTCCGAAACCTTGCTTAACACTCCGATACCATTATATAAGAGGCGAACAAAGCTATTTGCTAATTTATTGTAAATAATTAATAGTTTCCGTCTGTCTCTGTCTATTTCGTCCGACAGTCTGAGCTAAATTATTGATCCCGGACTAACAATTGGGTGTTGAATGCAATAATGGGACGAAATATCAATATGACAGCATATCTTGTATTAATTTTGTTTCTGGTGAGCAATTTAAATGTGGGATCTTACTTTTGTTCAACAGTTTTACTATTTCTTAAAACATTAAAGTTTTACTAATCATTACTAATTCTCAAAGTTTATTATTCTATTTATTTTATTTTTTATTATTATGAATTCCTTGCAGGGTCTTTCTGACTTGACTGCGTCGAAAAGTTCAACAAAGCAGGATTGGCCCACTGTTTATGAGTATTTTGCTGGCGGAGATGAACCAACAACCGGTCTAGTTGCTGAACAAAACAAATTTTGGTAGATACTTAATTAAAATTCCCTTTTGACTGTATGATATTGATTCAGAATTGGTGTTGATGCAGGCTAAATGGGAAAGAGTTGAGAATCGTGAGCGGAGCTATGCACTATTTTCGAATTCATCCATCTCTGTGGAGAGATCGGCTGAAGAAACTCCGTGCCACCGGGGCAAACACTTTAGAAACATACGTTTCCTGGAATCTCCATGAGCCACGGCAAGACGAATTCGATTTCGGAGACGGAGACAACGATTTCTCAGCATTTCTTGATGTTCGTCGTTTTATTCAAATGGCTCAAGAGGAAGACTTGCTAGTTCTATTTCGACCTGGACCATACATTTGCTCCGAATGGGATTTCGGTGGCTTGCCAAGGTTAACCTCATTAAGCATTCTGTTTTGTTCTTTACAATTAAATATATAATTCCAATTCTGGATCTGAAATTAGCATCTTCATAGTTTTAATCCGTCATTAGTTAAATAATTGTAACTGAAGTGTTTTGGGTTATGCAATGAATGTTAAATGAATATAGTTGGCTCCAACGGGATCCTGATATGAAAGTCCGCACGTCTTATCAGCCGTATCTTGACCGTGTTAAAGCTTATTTTGATAAGCTCCTTCCTTTAGTTGCTGATCTCCAATTCACTCAGGGAGGCTCAATCATTGGTGTTCAGGTACAAACACTTATTATGGGCATTAACTTTACTTAAGCCAAAATGGTTTTCATAACTCTCCATATCAGAATTGATGGCATACATAATACTGATAATCCATATAGACGATATAGATAGATTCTCAATTCTCATTTCGTCAAAACAAGTTACATAATTAAAGAGTACACACCCACCCAAACTACACTTAACGAATTCATCGCAAACAGTTTATTCAGGTCACCGGCAATTGACATGCAAAATAATCTAATCAAACTGTCATTATTCTTTTTGTTTAAAATGACACATTTTTCCCAATGATCGAATGGAAATTGTACAGCCATCTTGCTAACATAATGCCTTGAAATAGAACGTTCCATATCCAGATTATCAACTTCAGTTCTAAACTTGCTTTTTCTGGTATAATAAACAAATGCATGGGTAATCAAATGTAATGGATGTTCGGATTCGGATAGCCATTCGGATTTATGTGATCCGCATGGGATTGGGAATAGCTAATGACAATCACTTATAGTGGGAGTATTATATACTTCATACTTCAATATTCACATTTGATGCCATATCTGGAAAGATTGACTGACAAATTATTTTTAATGTTTTTAAATCATACAAATAATTATAGTTTCTATAATAATTAAACTAAAGTAAACTTATAACTTACCAAATCGTATTATCTACCCAAAAGATCGAAAATGAATACGCTTCGTTCAACCCAAGAGATTTGTCGTACTTGGAATACATTAAGGAAATCTTTGACGCCCACGGACTGGGGGAGAGTCTTTACTTTACTTCGGATAATCAAGGGACAGATGCCGGAAGTTTACCAGGAATACTCAAGACAGCTAACTTCCAAACCAATCCCGAGGGCTTGTTCAATGCATTGCTCAATATACAGCCTGACAAGCCATTAATGGCCATGGAATATTGGAGCGGTTGGTTTTTACTTTTTTGTTGATTCTTACTCAATTTATTCATTAATCGAATTTGTTGAAGTACATTTTTTTACTTTATAATTAAATATAATCAATACTAATGTTTATGTATAATTGATTTTACAGGTTGGTTTGATCATTGGTAAGCATTTTACTTACTTTTTCGGGAAGCATATTGCAAAAATAAGGTCAAATTATTGATATGGGGCTTTCGATTGATATTTTGATATTGATATTTTGATTTCAACGGAATTTTAAAATTTTTCTTCAAAATAAAATGTAGTTTTTGTAGCAATATTATGCCAAAAATGTAGACCTTTTATCATCGGGTAATTGGATATCCACTGCCACTGAAGTGAAGGGGCGAAACAATTTATTCTTCAATTTCTTTTGTAAATGATGTATACGATACCAAAAGAACAAAACTATTTCTCCAGACAGATTGATGCTTTGTTAAATTACTATAATATGCTGTTAAAAGATGTTATATTTTTTGTTGACAATAATTCGTTTTCGTTTTCGTTTCGTTTTTAACTTCGAAGATTTAAATTTTTTTAATTTGTCGATCTTCATTGTGTCGAAAAAGATTTTCGTTTGGTCAAAAATCCTATTTTACTCGATTTACTAAATGTAATCAGACATACTATTTTTTACATGGCTTTACAGGTTCGAGGAACACCACACTGTAGCTCCAATTCGTACGAAAATATTGTTTATAATTATATTGTTTGATCTCTAATGTCATGTTAAGCATTGTCTTAAAACGGAATTTATTTAATAGAGTTTGGAAACGTTTTGGAAACAATTTTTCGGACATTTAATGGCTCCGTCAATTTCTACATGTTCCACGGAGGCACGAATTTTGGTTTCATGGCTGGGGCTAACAGTTTGGGGGAAGAGCCTTACTATCACGCTGATGTCACTAGCTACGGTAAATAGATGTTCACCGACATTTTTGTAAAGTTTATCCAGAAATCTTTAAAAAAAACTGTATTTGAATAGATTATGACTGCCCGTTGTCGGAGGCTGGGGACTACACCGATAAGTACCATAGGGCTCGAGAACTTATTGAAACATACCAAATCCCGCAACTCCACCGACCTGAACTTATTCCAGAAAGCATTAAATTTGCATACCCTACTGTGACACTTGAAAACTACTTGCCCTATGCTGACATTCTCGCCCAAGTTCCCTCTTCTGCCAAATTCGTCTACGACAAGCCAGTGTCAATGGAAAGTCTGCCAATGAACGGAGATAATGGACCTTTCAGTGGTCAATCTTACGGATACACTTTGTACAGGAAAACCGCATCCATTTCCAATGGAACTCTCTACAAGGTAAAACTTTCGAATAAATATTAATTAAAGTAAATTATTATTTCTCGAACAGTTAAACAGAAAATATTTTTATTGTACTTTTGTTTTAGGCCGGACCGATTCGTGATTTTGGTATAGTTCTTGTGGATGGAGTAATTCAGGATACTGGATATTGGATAAATGGGTAAGTTTACTTAATAATGATAGACATTAAAAAGTCCTTTGCAAGTTGATTTTAGGAGATTGTTTTCTTGTGTGAGAACAGTGAGAAGGAAGTCGCACTTCAAGTCGAGCAGAGTGGGGAGCACACCGTGGACATTTTGGTTGAAAACATGGCTCGTGTTAATTTCGGTTGGGAAAACGATTTTGTACAGCAAAAGGGCTTGCCTAGCGGTTCCATTAAATTAGACGATGAAGAAGTTTCAGAGATTGAGATCGTTGCTCTTGAATTTAAAAGCAAATGGATTAGCAAGTAAATATTTCTAATAACTTAATTAGCATAATCTGTGATAAGGTGATAAGCAATTAAAATTATTTCAAATGTCTCTGTAGTTTGCAGAATTGGAAACCAGTTGGAGCTGAACAACTCCAAGCTCCGGTAGTGGTCCAGTCAACTTTCGAAATCTCAAATGAACCCGCAGATACATTCCTAGATATGAGTACGTGGCACAAAGGAATTGTTTTCATCAATGGATTCAATCTCGGACGCTATTTCAAAGCTGGTCCTCAGCAAACTCTCTACATTCCTGCTCCATTGTTGAAAACTGGCACAAATACCCTCACGATTTTTGAGCAACTGGAGCCTGGATCCGAAATTGTATTTAGAGACACTCCCATATTAGCAACTAATTTAAAAAAAGCAAACTAAAATAATTATTTATTTCCCAAATAGTTATATTTTATGTAACAGATTCAGAAATTGTTCATTTATTTAGTAATTCTCCAATTAAATGCCTTGAGATGCAAAAGTATGACGGAGCAGAATCAGTAAATTCTATTATTTGAATTACCAGAGAATAATGGTGGCATATTGGGAATCGTCGAAGACTTCTCGTAAAGTCAAGTCATCATTCGCAGTCTACTTTCTCTTAAGTTTAACTTTCCCCGTCCTTTTCTTCTGTATGTACTTTCACCAGAGTATTTTATGTCACGAATGAAATGGTGAAGCTTAATCTCATCAACAGCACATTTGTAAACTGACGAGATAGCATAATCGTAAACTACGGTGTTGGTACCGTAAAATTGTTATTTGCATTATCGTAAATTACACTGGAATTATCGTAAACTGTCGTAAAATTAAAATCAATGAAGTGTGTCTATGTGCATATAGATATACTTTGGACATTCTTTACATTTTAGATTGGAAGTGTTATATACTTATGTACTACACGATAACATTAGAGCTAGTTTGCGAAAATGATTGACGCATTTTAAGAAACATTTACGATAATGCGAATAAGTTTACGTTTAAGGTCATAGCCTTTACGAAAATGAAACTGTTATATTTATTTACAAAAATGCTTTTCATGAATTCTCCGATTACCAGAAAGCAATGCATGGTGACTGTCGTTGTTACACTTCGTTTGATTAGCGAAAGGAAAAGAAAGCGACGAACATTTTCATTTAAACATAATAATTATTAATCTAATGCGTTTATTCAATAGCAAGAGCAACTTCGAAGTTGAATTAATAGACGGAAATAATATTTTACGGTATAGTCAAACAGCATGGCACGATTATAATTACAACTAGAGCTATTAAACATTTATGACCTTGTCCTCTCATTCATAATTCAGTCACAAACATTCACAGCTTAGAATTTTCCTATCACTTGATTTCATACCAAATGATTTACGAGATACTTTTTTGTTTGCATTTTTGCGATTATTTTCATTTACATTAATATTAGGGTGACAGGTAGCATTTATATTTCACTGACTTATTTTTCTATAACCTAAACTACGTAAACTAATGAATGCACCCGATAATTTTGTTCTCTATCACCTCGGTCAGGATCAAGATGATCCTAAAAGATGATCCTAAGAATTGATCCAAAACATGTTGTGTCATATAATAATAGCACAATGCAATATCCTAAACGAAATAAAACAAAGTTAGAAAAATCATCGGTTGGATGCGAGTAAAATGGGATATGAGTATTTTATTTCTCCAGGAAAAAATTCAAGTAAGCGAACGAAAAACTTGTAAGCAATTAATGCTACCTTCTCACATGAGGAATTTGACGAAATACAATTTTGTTAAGTAAATAAAAAACTCAAATTATCACATCAATTATGCCTCATCCTAACACTAATTTCGATTTTTGTACTTTGAGCTACACTACAATTTAATTCGACTACATTAAACTCATGGATGCACGCATGCATTGATACACACGGCATGAAAATACCATTTATCAATTTTGGAAAGCCTAACACGGTATACATTTACATCATCACAGACTTCTGACAATCCGCTGATGTGTCATGGAACTCCTTGTCACACGGTTGCTTCTGACTAAAAATCACGGCTGTCTCCGAAGAATTTTTGTAACGATATTTGATAGCAAACTCTGAGAGTACAGCAACATTTTCCACCAGATTTAATACTCCTAACTGTCTTAGAACATCCATATTCATTTTGCGACATCCGTTGGAAACTATGTTCAATCTCCGAAGCTCTGAAAATTCAAAAGATTAAAAAATGTTTATTTGTTAATGGATTTCTTATACCTTTTAATTTCACGTGTATTGTACTTGTTAAGGTATAAGTGCATTAAAAAATTCTGACCTGGAAAATTTTGTGCCTCCACAGATTCTCTTTCGACTTCAGCTGTGATTACGTTTGCATGAAGCATATTGCTGCGATGCAATAATTTTTTAAATTTCGTTTTTTCCACTTCTAAACTCTCATCGCGGCAACAGGGACTTCCGCGTAATACCTGACAACCGATTTCAATATGTAATTCTTCAATATTTGTTTTACTTAAGGCCATGAACAAATCCACAAAAACAAGACGATCTACTGCAATATTCACTTCATCTACATCAGAGAATGAATCCACTATCCCAGAACGCTCTTCGCATATAGATGCATAGACAGATTTCAAAGTTGGAAAATATTTCCTAATCGTTTGGAAATTTTTCACGCAGTACGGTTTGTAGCTAAATTGTATTGGCACGAGAGAGTTTTGGGCGAATGGTAACTTCGAATCTTGCTTGCACTTTAAAGTTATCGTGTTCCAATACATACTATGAATGCAATATCCAAAGCAGCCAATACAATTCTGGCAATCCTCCTCCAAAATACAAGTTTTAAGATTTGGAAATTGAGAGATGATATTAATATTTTCGCTTAGTTGAATCTTGCCACTTTTAATTTCTAAATGTTTCAATTTTGTCATCTTTGGAATAGACAGAATCTTATTTGTAAATTCCGTTTTCCATGACACTTCTACATCCACATTGAGGGATAAAGTTTCGAGGGAGTTACTACACTGACGCAACAAATTACATAAATTGTGACTTGATATGTCTGTTCCAACTTTAAATATCTCCAGTCTTGTCAGCAGATGTAAGTTCATATCAATCAAGGAAACCAAATGTCTTTCGTCGAAATTACAACAAATTGTCAAAGAATTCAAGTTCGTGAGACATCCTACTCTTTTAGTCATCTGCATCCCATCCATGAATGAAGAAAGGGCATCTCCATCTTCTACATCAAGGTCAATATGGGACAGAAGAGGACATACACTCAACAAATGGAAAACCATTTGGTTTGCCAAAGGAAAAAATGGGGTTTCGTCAAAAAACACGAGTTTTGTGATTGAGCAGATGGGTCCACTCGAAATAACATCTCCGACAGAAAATATATCTTCCGTTGATTCTGCCACTTCTAAAGGAATATTGCTTAGATGTAACGTTTTGAGATTGGTGCACCAGTTCAGGAGGATCTGCTTCAGTTGTTCGGCTGTGACAAGGCAACCGTCAAAAAGAAGTTCCAGGGAATGTATTTGTGAACCATATGTCTTAAATATTTGGGACATTCCTTGTTCGCTGCACATATCGAAAACATTGATACACAGGTGGTCGAATGGCAATTCTTTATTTTCAATTCCTTCCAGCATGTTCAAATATTTCAGACAAATCTTGTCGTTTTCTTCTTGGTGGTTGCGATTTTGATTAGCTATTGAAACCAGTTCGACGTATCCTAACATTTTCTTTTTAAATATCGGTGCAATCAAATTCTTCCACAACTGGCACACTAGTCGAGCTTCTTTCAGAGTTTTTCCATCCATGTGCGAGAATAAAATTGGCAGGACCTACAAATCGAACAGTAACTTATGTAAAAGATAATTAAGGTAACTTTAAGCAGAAAAACCACAAAAATGTGCAAGCGACCTCCAATTTCAATCCCAATATTAATTCCATAAAATCATTGTTAATTTTCAGATAGTAGACCTTTTTATATAATATCTTTTTGAGTAGTATTGGTGTGTCTTTAAAGCAATCTTATTTTAAGACAGCTAAATATATTATTAATTCAATATTTATTATTCATTCATACCGTAGGAAAAAGTAGAGGGTTACGGTGAACCTCTTCGTCAAAATAAGTATTATCATCCTCTAGCCCACTATCTTCCGTATTTGGGTCAAACTCCATTTTTATTGTTTTTGAAGAATTCTTACTAGACACTGAGACTTCTGATTTGTTTTCATAAAGATCTTCCTCCTTCTGATCATACAACTGCAACGGTTCCTCGAACTTGTCCATGGCCTAAAACAAAATAAAAATAATAAAGGTTATAGGAGGATATAGAATGGTCCCTGCTGACTCCTCCCCTGAATCCCTGCCGTGGTACATAAAAAAGGATAAAGGAAACAGTAGTGGGCAACCATTGCGGGTATTATTGATGGCAATTCACAGATAAAATGTGCTAGGCATCGTCCGTCTCGGGAAGGAAGAAGCTTCGCGACCGTAGCTCGCAGAAAAGAAGCAAGATTTTTTTCGGGGAAGGACAAAGGAGGAAGAAAACGAAATGCCTTGGAAAGAAGCTTTCTCCCATATTCTGGATAAGAAACAAAAAAATTTCCATTTTCCCGGCACGACCTTTAGTTTCGAGAATAGGAAAAATTTACTTCCCCAAAATAGGGAAGGACTTTATTGCGGTCGAGGAAATAAAACAGTTTTCGAGACCCCAAAATTAACTCAGTTTCGGTTTTAATCTCGTTTTGCGTTTTACTCTTTGTTTCCATATTTATAATTAATTTTATTATACTTACAAGTCAATCTGAAATGAAGAACAAAGAAGGAAATGCTCAAAGGAAATGGTCGGATCGGATCTGAGGTACTTGAAGGTGGAGTGAAGTTTTCTTAAAATACTACATAGAATAATGAATAATGGTCAACCGAAAAAAGTCGGGGAAGAAGTTGTCACTAAAAACATTTATGCCCCCCAAAAATATTCTAACTTGCGATACCATCGACCAAATATTTCAAGTCTTTGTTTGTTTGTTGTCACTCCATTCTCCACCCCACCACAGGGTCACAAAATATTCTAAAACTTCGCCCTAGTATGACTCAGGGTCAAAATTATTTGTACTGATATAGCATTGTGGTTATTAGCAATCTTATGGTAGTATGCAAGATGGTTCGATTTTGTTACTCTTGGTTACGTCCCCACCTGGGAATGGAAATAATATAAAGTACGTAACCAAGAGTAACAAAATCGAACCATCTTGGTAGTATGTTTAAGGGTCCAGTGATTA
>JABASH010005255.1:0-12410 GCA_019776445.1 Tomocerus maximus | reverse complement strand
AATAAATATGGCGACCTACGGTTTTACACTTTTGAATTTCCCGCTTTTCTCATGCTCCTCTCAAGGGCGGGTTTTTGATTCGCGCACTTAGATTTCATAATCAATATTTTACTAAATGATAAGTAGGCTTTCTTCGAAAAGTAATTTCATTCGAATCGGTTGAGTCATCTCTGAGTTATTAATTTTTAAAAGCAGTCACATGTTTCCTGGACACCCTGTATATTACTTGATGTAACCTGGCACAGTGTGCTAGAAAATTGTTGAAACATGTAAAACTTCAGTGGCTGTGTACTAACGTCCATCCGAAAGATCGTGCACTCCAGAATTAGCTTTTATATACTTAGTGATGACTACCTAAACGTTTTTCATTCTCGATTGGGCATTAAAGAATTACAACTTAGGAGCTACAAATAAATATGTAAGTACCTACTCAAGTAAAGGGGCATGTGCCAAAAAGAATTAATTTTTGTAATGGTTGATTTTACTGAACTTTTCCCCATTAGATATTGTTAGGTGATATTGGAACAAGTATATACTAAAGTTATTAAAAACAATGACAATCCATTTATGATTTTACGACTGTTTAAAGAAGATAGAGATCTATTACCTTGAAGATGCTCCTTACGCAATTTATTTTCGATTGCCACTTTCAAATCATTAAGCGTGTTCAAATATTAATAACAGCTTTTCCACATAGTTAGTCACAAATCATTCAAAATTGATAATATATTGTAATTTGCAGTCAGCAGAAAAAATCAATTTCCAAATTAGTCTCACAATTTTATCTTTGTGAAGAATGATAACATACATTGTGTCTGATTTTGAGCCATTTCAATCTAGTGCAGCGACTGAGAGGGTAGAAGACAGACAAGATTTAATAGTATCCGGCAAACACGAAACAATGATTGCAAGATCTCGAATTTACATGAAAATTATTCAATTGCTCATTTTTGTGAAATGGTTTACTAACTTAGTAGCCCCACGGAGAGAAATAATAACGATGCACTGGCAGTCATGGCCAATACGGCATAGCCATTGTGCAATGAAACAAGAAAGAGTGACATGAAGCAATACTCACCTAAGTGCATGTAAGATGTATTTTAAAGTGTGCATCTGTGATATTTAATACATTTCATGCCGTGATACGTATTCTTTTCAGGCCACATAATATGGGCATTTGGATAAGATTACCAGTCAACAGTATATATTATTATACATTAGCACTAGCTACCTAAAAAGCCATAAATTACTAGTGAAATGAAAAGTGCTTGTGCATCAATTCTCTTTCTAGCGACACAGTTGACATGTCATGCATCCTCGTTTTGTCTTGCAATCTTGACTTGACTACGGCCACATGACAATAGTATTTGGAAATTGATGAGCCACGATTTCCATATTTGAGGGGTTCTTTCACTAAATACCGTCGAATTCCTAGCATGCTGGTCACTCTGTATGATATTATGTACAACAAATGCTCTTTATCCTTCCACTAGTTAGCTAACTAATGTGGGTAGGCAAATAGCCTTGCCCATAACAAGCAAATGCACTGTAGATTCATTTACTATTTATATGATTATGTTTGGCTATTAAATATTTATTCTGTTTCTTAGCATAGTTTTCCATAGATCTTCTTCCTTTCTCATTTTGTCCTACATCTTGGTCAAGACTGAATGTAAATACTTTGCATATTCATTGCCTACTATCACTATTTAATAATAAACTATAAGCCAATCCTATTAAATGCACAATGCAATCCATATGATTATTTGCTGGTTCCTAAGTGCCAATGTACTATTGCAATGTATAGTCATGCATATTAACCACCCTAAGTACTTCAGGGTAAGCAAACGTAATTACACAGAATGGAAAATTGCTAATATATAGTGTTATGTCACATCAATCGTTACTATCTATATAGTGTAACAGACAACTGCGACTTGTCTTCATTTTCGTCATTAGGTCATTCTTAAAGTCAAGCCACCTTGTTAACCAATCTACTACTGTGCAATTAGTTTGTGAAGTTATTTTTCTCATGAATATTAACTACTTCTTTTACTACGTATACTAGATCAATAATTACAGGCTTGAACTGGAATAATTTTGGTTGATGGTCCATACATTAAATTCTACAAAATATCATTCCCTGCCTCTTGGATACAATAAATGGCTAATCAATACATTTTCGTTGAGATTAAATAACATAATCACATGTATATCTCCTTGTAATCGTGTATCATTGTTTTTCCATCGAGCTACACTAAAAACGTCTATCTTGATCGTGTCTGCCACCAATATCAAGTTTACTGCTGGGCATGTTTATGTAAATCATATAAATTATACTGCGATTGGAATTTTTACAGTGATGATGCTATAAATTTAATGGCACAGTAGCACGAAAGTGATTCGTTGTTACAAAAGTTGACATGTTTCATAGCGCAAATGCTCTACTCCTCAAGACACTATGGGATTCTCAACAATAATAATGATTTGCATAGAGGTATTGTATACTTCTACCAGTTTCGTTATAATGGCATGTATTTAATTTGCATCAGTACAATCATCTTTATTCTTGTTATATGTCTTGTAGAATTAAAGAAGGTGTTGTGGCACTTAATGTCATTGATGATATTATTTATATTCCAAGTCCAGGTGAACACGGCAGAATAAAAATTTAAATTGGCAGTAAAATTTAACCAATCTTCTGAAGTCTGAAATGATATTTATTAAACTTATTTTAAACCAAGTATTTCTGTTTAAGAGAGGTACCCAGGTACATTTTCCTTAACCATGATGCTATGTGTATGTATAAAATAAGATCTAAGTGCAGTAATAGGAAAATAAAACAGCAACAACATGAGTGGGTTACATTACTTAACAATATTGACATATTTTATTCAACGTGTGACATTTATTTCACATAGAATTCAACTGTAAATACATTTTAATGCATAAAGTAAACCATAAGTAAGTTATTCTGCATAATTACAGACTGAAGATCCATTGGAGAACGATCTTCATATTATACAGACACAATACTATATTTATTTATAAAGTTATTAAAAACGATTATCGTAAATTAACTTCCCAAAGGTTCATAGTGTGATGAAGGGACTCCATAAACCATTTCTTCTGAACTGCTTCTCGGAAAACAATAGCGAGAGTTTTTAAATCAAGTCCCAGAAGTCCGACAGCCTCTTGGTTTAGAAGCTTTTCGATCCGCCGGACTAATTCTGCATTATCATGCATTTTAAAAATGTTTGGATAGACAGAGAAAAGAAATCGAATTGTAAGAGCTTCCCGGACGTTTTGCGTCGTTTGAGGACTCGCGTTTAGAATCATCACTTTTCCCATGTGTTTCACCCACAAAGGAAGCAAATACGGCAGTTGAGCCATGTAAGACGAACGGATCCATCCAGTCTCACTCAAACGACGTTTCACAGCGTCATAACCTTGTGCATCGTACACAAATACCTGAAACATACAACAGAGTAATTAGAGCACTTGTACAATATGACATTCTTTCCATTTAAGTCTTAATTAAATTTCAACAGATCAACTTCATACGGGCTACCACGAATAAACGCTTTTGCATCAATGTTATGCAAAAGTTCTGCTCGTTAACTCGTACATTCACTGAATACTACCAAACAAAACAAACTTCGTTTTCTTAAACGTTTCTGCTAACCGCGTTTCAATGGGACATGTTGCTCAACCTGTAATTCATCCACGCATAATATTGTGCAAATAGTGCAAAACCGCTCTATAGTTAAAAGACATCAGTAACTACCGAAAGTTTTGTTAGTAAACTCAAAATAAACCACACACAGATCTCTTTCATTCAACAAATTGCGATATTATTAGTAGTTTCTGCTAAACAGTGACGTATTGGTAAAGATGCAATTGCATTGAACCGAAATAAATATACATCTCATTATTAATAATGAAGCTTTCCATATAACCGAAAAATAAATCATAAGCTGTAAGAAAATATACCTACTGTATTGGGCATTTTTTTTATAGAATGAAAATACTGACATATAGTCACAGTTTCAGTAATTGCGAATGTACACAAACGTACAAATGTAGCAATATTGGGTTTTGGGTACTATGAGTTAAAAGCTTTAACCACATATCTAGTAGCTCATCATTACCACCTTCAATTTCAACATTAATTAACTTCCTTTCTAATTCTCATTAAGTATTCCTTCAAAAAATGAAATGCCATTACTGGTGAAGCTAAATATAAGGAGATTGGAGGATTGTTGGCACTAAGTACAGATACATTTCTTATACCTATGTAGGTAAGCACTTTTATACACATTATGCAATAATCCGAAGTAGTAATACTGTTATTTGATGCACTATAGGGATTTTGTTAAATAATTTTATCATGGTTACAATAAATAGGTATGCGTAGCATCAGTCACTCCAGAATAAGTACAGGTATTACAACATTTCTAAGATTGTTACACATTTTGAAAACAAAGCCTTATTCTGTCGCTGTCCATTGTCAAAAACAATTGCTCAGTTACGATGTGGCAAAATGACTAAACATAAAAATACACATTGTTGCATCTATAATAAGTAGTACGCAGCACTCTGGCTGCTGGGTCTACTATTAATACCTTTGTTTCGCATCTTAAATTGTCTACACAATAATAAAATTTATGCCGTCCTTTACTCTTTAATACTTTTCTGTTGTTGGTCGCAATGCACCACTCTACGTGTAATTACAATTTTAAAACTACCAGCTCTTATCCATTAAAGAAGATAACTATCAGGACGTTACAATAGGCATTTAAAAATTATTCGAATGTGCTTTCTTCTAAATCATTTCGACCTCCTAAGAGATGCACAAGGAACCGAGCAAGAACTAAAGAATAACGTAGGAACTCTTTGTCATTTTCAAACAATGACCCATTTTCTGTTTAATCATCCATAGTTCTGTCCTTATGATGTATGAAATTTGAGACCTGTCGCACTTTATTTTTTACATACATTTTTAGCAAGACCAAATTGATCGCGACTTTAGCACATCATTTACAATTTTGTACCTATTTACATAGATATTTTAAATTCATTTTTGGTAAAGAGGTTTGAAAATTACACGAGCACTCAGTGGCATTTATGAAGATCTTTCTCAGAAATGATGAAAAGCTACATATTTGGATAGGTATCTTAAACGTAACTATCCTGATATTTAGTTACGTGCGTACAGGGATTGTCCTAATAATAAATTAAGTAGGCAATGATGCTACAAATCGCTTAAAAGGCATTTTTATCTTATCAATCTGCTGTTAATGATTAGACAGAAAACACTGACTGGATTGTTTATCCTTCATTCATGCATTGTTTGTAAATTGTCACTCATTCTCATTAATGAATCATGATAAACGTGATGTGGGTGTGAGCATAAAGTCAAATAGTAGTTAAAAATCACTAGCATCATCATGACACGTTGAAATTGGAATGCGTTTTTTAAATCTAAATGCATAAAGAAGCAGAAAATGCAAGACACTGTTGTGTGAACTATTCCGTCCTACTCCTAGCGCCAACTACAGAAGAGAGGTATCTGAGACATTTACTGAACATCGTCGTACTCTTTTACATCATTTGTTCTTCGCTCATTATGACTTTTCCCATGATAGTAATAACAACGTTCAACGATAGCAGCAATTGGATTTGATTACCTTGATTGACTTGATTCGTAATTGTCCCCATTTATAACAAATGTTTTATGCTTTGTACATATTATGCGTTAATTCTAATTTGATACAATGGCAATGACAGTCAAATGCTATTCTTAACTTATTCGTTATTTTTAATGCATTTTTACATTTCTTAAAAATATATGCTAATTAACTTTTGTAAGTATGTATTCTTTATTGGCAACTCCTATTGGCTGACAAAAATAATTTACATAACATGTTTCACCATAAACTGCTTACAATAACCAAAGTCGTACGCATTAATCTGTTTCCCAAAGGTAATAATAATTTATTTGTAGCTTTGGAAATGGACTAATACAAGAAACAAACTGATACCGTGAATTGTTACTGAGTTAAATAATAAAGTCTGTACCTAACACAAGCAATTACTATGCCATTGATGACAATGATGGGATTAGGTTAAGTATTGCGTTACATAAATAACTTTGACAACAAAATTTGCTTTGACTTGATTTCAATTTTTGAATATAGAGATCTGTCCCCATACACTTCTTATCCAAATATTATAATATATACCTAATTTTAGCTGTAGACTCTAACATGAAATTTATACTTTGGTCAATTTTCGTTGTTGATAATGCATTTAGATGTAGACAGGTAGTTGTTCATCTGAATATGGGATTTTAGATTAATTGTTTGTCAGCATAATGAAAGAGTTTATTTTACGGTTGCTAATGAGTGTACTTGACTGATAATTTTAACTTTCTGGTTCTAAATACTATATAACACATATTTCAAATTATGTATTATACTGATTTTCCTGGGGAATAAACGTCGTTAGAAGTAGGTATCGGTTATTATGATTCTAGGTTAAGTACAAGGTAATTTAAATTACAGAAATGATTGCAGTTGCCCGTTAGCACAATTTTAACTAGCCTAAAATGATCAGAATCTACTTATCGAAGCATTTATCTATCGTTTGTTGAAACGTGTTACTTTATTTCAACTCGTGTAATTGAAGGGTCTATGTTGTCCCTTGAATAAAGCTGAATTATAACTGTAATTAAAGACATAAAATACGACTAACAGTGTTCTGTGCAGAATTAGAAGATCATTAATAATGCAATATAAAACAGTGCAGACGTTGGAGCTCGTAAGATAATATTTTTAACATTAAAAAATAATGATTTAGTTTATTATAAATCTCATTCAGTAATTGACTTTCTGAAGTGTAAACGTTCGTCGATTGGGTACATCTCAACACAGCTTTCAAACTTTGGTTTACCAGTTAAACATCCGTTGTAAATATTTTCCATAGTGTTTTATGCGGCTTAAATGACATTAAAGAAGACTAAGAAATAAAATAAAAATGTTCACAAGTTAATGTCATTCATTACCATTTGTAAAGCTTTCCATTTGAAAGCAAAATGTGACTGCAGGGTGTCCATGCAATTATATTTGCCATATTGTATTTAGAATTGCAACTAAACGCTTTATTGCTGATATAAATAATGTAAAATATCTGTTCTCATCTCATTATTTTCATAGAAAACGGAGTTCAGTAACAGTCCTGCATAGTTATCAGCAAAAAGAAAAACACGTATGCAAAAGCATGCATACGTAAACAATAAGGACAAGGTGCAAAGATACTATTAAGCATGTTTTAATTTTACTTTACTGCCAATTGTTTCGAGATTAGATACAATGCAGATGCGTGTAGGTGTGAGAATTACAGATATACCTAGCATAAGAAGTTATGCCCCTAATATTATTGTCAGAATACTAAACAGTGTTTTATTGCAGCTACACTGACAGATGAATATAGTAACTATCCATTATTAATTATAGTATGTACTTACAGGAAGATTCATTTGTATCTATGGCGTAGGTACTTAATAATAATTGCTTTCGTGTTAAGAACACCATAGCCTCATAGACAGCACAACATTTGATGACGGGGCAGTTAAACCCAGAGCTTTATGTTTACGGTTTACTAAATAAAGGTTAATGTTATTGTGCAACTTAGTAAAAGGAGTATCGTTGCATTATCACATAGCTGTTTAAACGTGAGAGAATGTTCTTGGCGAATTGATACACTGATACATGAAATCCTTTTATAATAACGGTTTTTACGACTAGATTGTACAATAAATGTATACATAAGTACTAACTCTAGTTACTGGTGTTTAGATATGCTGTATGATAATAACTATGCTAGATTTAAAATGCATTCGCTTTTATTTCATATGATTCGTGTAACTTCGTAGACTAAAACAATGGTACGATGCTTTCCTTTGCAACAAAAATCGGAAACACTATGATGTAATTATACATGCACCCTTAAATAACTTGTGTAATTTGTAAGTGCTGAAAATAGATTCCCAGAGTCACTGTCATCGTTTCATATTTTTCATATCAGCTATACTTTTTCCAAAGTTATCTACTAATTTTTAATATTCCAAGGCGAAATCGTTTTTATTGAAGCAAACATTGTTGAATCATTTTCATCGTTGATTCTATCTTTTACCTTTTGTGCTTCAACTTAAATCAGATTGGATTAATAGCAAAATTGAGCTTAAGAATGCTCTTTCAATGCACTAATGATCAACATTTTTGTTTGTCGCGAGTTAAGATTTAATGATGAAATAATGTTTATCTAATGTTATTACTTTTCAATATCAAAGTGAGTTTTCTTTTTCTGAATAAAGGCGTCCCCGTACGCCTGACTCCTACAGGATCATGGCTCATCCTTTAATGGAATTATTTTTGTGATGTAAGCACAATGGATTTCTAATCCAAATGTACCGTTACAAATTTACATTGTAAAAGATGTTAATATACAAAAAAGCTAATCTTTGTAGCAAAACAATTGTGTCTTTTGTCATCAAGAAAGAACTACTTCTTTTTATATAAACTAATATTATCGTTTTAATTTGTAGCATTAGATAGTTATGCAAACTGTTGCAGATCTTTTAAGAGTGATAGGAACTCTAACTAGCTAGCTTAGATAGCCAAAGGTTTCAAATCCCTAATTGTATCGGACTTCATGTTTACCTTGGATGTTTTCAAATTAACTGTGCAAAAAGTATATTTTTAAATTGCAGTGTGTGTACATATATAATTAAATATGTAAATACTTTGTTCAAAAAGTTTGGGTTGAGTTAATATATTTAAACGAAAATTGCCCTTTAACAACATCTTATATTCAGCAACTCCAGAGGCATTTACTTTAACCGTATATTTCATATTAAAGTGTATGCCGTAAAAATTTATGATTAGTATCTGTACAGATACGAAAACGTAGAGTTAAGGTAGTTAGGGGAGTGTCGCATTCATTTGCGTGGATAGCTTACAGAGAAACTTTACTTGTGAAAACATGAGAGGAACTAGGAATTGCATGTGATGCAGTATCACAGACGCAATTATTTATGTATCTA
The DNA here is from genome assembly GCA_019776445.1 of Tomocerus maximus. Taxonomy (NCBI): domain Eukaryota; kingdom Metazoa; phylum Arthropoda; class Collembola; order Entomobryomorpha; family Tomoceridae; genus Tomocerus; species Tomocerus maximus. The sequence continues at coordinate 3,304 of JABASH010005255.1, read as the reverse complement.
TGAGCACATTCACCTACAGCATGCACTGCGATATAATCAGGAGTAAAAAAGTGATTTTGGGTATATACTAGTGCACTGCAAGGTACACAATATAGTTTGTATTTGTATGATTTTCGTCTAGATTAGGTGTCTCTGATTATGCGTATAGGCATAAGTAGGAGGAAAACCCTTAAATTGCACGTGTGCAATCACAACTCATCATTTTATGCATATAGAATATAGACACTTAAGTAGATGTTTATTTTCCTATCTGCAAAAGTATTAATTGTTTTTTGCGTAGGCATTTTATAACCATGTAATAAATTATAAGTCTTCCGCAATTCTTCGTTACTACCTGTATCAGAGTTTTAGATTTAAAAAGCATCACAAATACAGCAATGTCACATTCACATCCCAAAATGACGAAACGAGCAATAAAATGATACAAAAACAATATTCTGTTTCAAGTTCCACTTGCATATTGCATTTGACTCTAGATGAAGTCTCATCCCATATCTTCTTACACATTCATAAATCAATGGTTTATCTGTACCGTCTTACATATAGAGTATAGCAGATAATAATAAATCCCACACAGTTTTGTGTACAAAATCTTATGAGACACATTAAAGGTCGTAAGATGTTTCTGTAACAAAGATCTTTTAGCAATAAATTACTTTGCCTACCTTCGTTATTTATGATTTGTGAAAACTTGCATTGCTTATGTATGGTTAGAACTAAAGAAGAATATTTTGCCCTTAATCCGCTTTCAATAAATGATTTGATATGACATTGTCATGAAATGGATCTGACTTTCAATCGTTAATCAGCAAAAAGTTTATGGATGTACTCTGAAGATGGTTAATTTGATAGTAAATTGTGTGTATTCAATTTACATAATATACGTCGGACGATAAGTCAAACGGTTTTGTATTTCACTCGGATATTCTGCAAGAACATGAAATCACGCCTTGGGTTTACGCACTTTATCAGATAAGAGCAGTCTCTAATAAAACGCAAAAAAGACAAGAGCAGAGGAAAACGTATCTTCTGGGTGTGGTTGCAATGCCCAGATATTGTGTTAAGGTGTCTATCCAGCGGATATGCAAATTCATAAGAGCGAGCAATTACTTTGAACGAAAACGAAACTGTTGGTCATTACGTGTGTGAGTAGTTTGTACGTGTGAATGCAGCTAACTGCAGGTACTTGATTTAAATGTACTGCAAACATTTGGCTGTTTGCCATGTGCGTTATAAAAACCATATGGATAGATCTTTTCTTATAAACCACATCTCGTTGTGTATAGTCAGTGGGGATAGCCAAGATATGTGTAGCATAGTGCTTCTCATTTTTTTGTCAGTAAAAAACTCTCTAGAGCAAATATGAATGGGTATGTAGGTATGAGAGTTTGTCTGATCTTTGTATTTACAACGTGGAAGTAGAACTATCGTCATTAGCATTATCCTCATGAACAAGTGTGGGCTTATGGAATTGGGCGATGCGACATTATGTCAGCTCATGCAAGGAATACTGTCTGTAGGCATTTATGGTTGAATGGTACTTGCTGACTCCAATAAAGAGAATAAGTAATTGTTCAAGTAGTACAACAATATACCTACTTACATTATTACATTGTTCTTGTGATCTCCTTTCTTCCGCTCGGAACTTATTCGAAATCGTTTTAATATACGTTACACAAATGACAATAGCTTCCGCCTGTAGCAAAAGGCACGTTGCTCTGGGACATAATAAATATAATATCCCTCAAATTTCACACTCTTTCTATATAAAAGATCTTTATAGTCATGTCAATGCTTATAATAATTGTTTTAGCAGTAAACTTTCGTAACTCTTGAAATATTTCATTTTTTACCCAAATTTGTTGTGTGGTTATATTAGTTCTACATATTTATTTGCTCATGAGCAGAGAGATTGAAATAGCAATTTAAGAGTACCTACTTAATATTACAAGCGAGAGAAATATTTTTGTGCTTTAACTCTCAGACAAGAAAAGTAGTCAAGTGTTCTGTGGTTTCCTTGGTTCTCTCGGTTAGCATTTAAAAATCTTACTTTCAAGCATTTATAAATTCCCATAAGATTTGCACTGCACTTCCTAGGTAGGTATATCATCTTTATTCTTAAGTAAGATGGAAAAGCAAACTCTTGACTGCAGTATTGATTTAGTTAAATTTATATAGGAACAGAACCAACTGTTAATTCTGACACACTTTCCTTCATTCATTCACATTTCAATCAACATCTCCGTCTTCGAAATCCGTAAATCATGCATTTCAAGTGACTCACTTCCATTGAACATGAATAAGCAAGCATCCCATTCAATTCCATCGTTTCACTACAAAGAATTAAGACGAAGAACAATTAAATGAATAGAGCTTACGGTTGAGTAATCTGGATCTCGATATTGAAGTGATAGAAGGCAGTGCTAATCTCTTTGCAAATACCATCTTCCTCCTACTTACTTGCGCCTACAAAAACTTCTATTTCTGAATGCACAAATAGTGCATCCATCAACGGTGGACCTACTAAACAACACAACAGCTACATTACAACCTAAATAACCTACACTAATGCTCTCAATGCAAACTGTGTACACTCAATGATGGGAAATTGCAATTGTCTCTCTGAGTTCATTCATGATTATTTATTTATCATGATTCTGATGAGTTTCCTCTCGACTGCAAATCCATCGCAAATTTCAACTCACTCTCATTTCTTCCTTTCATTAACTACATACATACGTGTGCAGCTAACTCGCCGATGCGAACCACGTATCGTGAGCTAATTTAATTTAAATTCTAATTACATATAGATTACATTTCATTAAGCACTACATCTTTACCTTTCTTCTCAATTTACATTACAATGCCATCAAATGCTCTACAACCATCTTGCAAATTCAAGATTTTACGATACCAATTCAAATTCAATGATTCTGTCATCAGGTTACATTGATTTTTCTGATAGCTATCTTTAATATCAACTTTTACTTCAGCATTAGACACGTAACGTTTATCAAGACACACGGCATTCTCCAATACGCATTTTATACGTAGCCGGTTTATGTAATAAAAAATCAGCGGAAATCAGAGAATCTCATCTTTATTTCCGCATATTTATTAGTTGACGAAAAGAATAGCAAAAAACACCTTTATTTATAGACATCACTACACTTGGGTAGCTAAACAGTCATTTCAATGTCTACCAAAATAATTATTAGTCACTTTAGCATGATTTAATGGACCATTTGACTATTTATAGAAAATTAGAGGAATTATATTACTCTATTCTATTATATTACTCTAT
>JABASH010005254.1:0-12410 GCA_019776445.1 Tomocerus maximus | reverse complement strand
TCTTCTGCAGATTATAAAGATTTAGGTGATGTAGTGAAATCGCCATTGGACAGCAACATCTACAAAGCTATTCAGCTCACGAAAAATGATCTAAGAGTTCTGATGATATCCAATAAAGAGGAAAATGTTGGCATAAAGGGTGATCGCCATGCTAAGGCGACTTGTGCTTTCCAAAGAATCCAGGATTTCAATGAGAAGTACTTGAATATGAAACCAAACGGAGATAAAACGGACCCGGATAAAGAAAGTAGCAAATCAAAGAAGGTGTGTCCTGAATCAAGAATGTGCCGTGGAAAAGCAGCCAGAGGTGAGGAGGAAAAGGAGATAGTTATTGTGTCGTTGACAGTTGGATGTGGGAAATTGAACGATCCTGAAGATGCTCCCGGTTTGGCTCACTTCTGCGAGCACGCAGTATTATGTGGTTCAAAGAACTATCCCCAACTCGAAGCGCTCCAGAACTATTTAGTTGAGAATGGTGGCGAATGCAATGCACGAACGGAAGCTGAATACACGACATATTTCTTAAAAATTTTCGTGGACTCCTTGGAGGGTGCTCTGAAGATACTGGCTGATAGTATTAACCAGCCGACTATGGACCAAGATACCATTATGAAGGAACTGAAAGCGGTAGAGTCAGAGTTCGCCATTCGGAAAATGGATGATGATCTCCGTGTTATTGCTCTTCTCCAGTCCTGTGTTAAGAAAGGCCACCCTTGCGGACAATTTGGGGATGGAAATGAGCGCTCACTTAAAATCCCAGGGATACATGAAACTCTATTAAAATGGAAAGATAGAAACTACCGTGCTAACTATATGACACTCGCTATTAAAGGGCCTATTTCAATCCGCAGACTCCAGGATCTCATTATTAAGATATTTTCCCGAATCCCCCGTGGTGATGCCATTTCTCCAGCACAATCTATTGCCCACCATGGTCCTAATCCATTTGATGCTGATAAGTGGACGAAATTCTACAAGGTCCTACCTATCGTAAATCAGGACATGCTAAAAGTAACATGGTATATGGAACCAGACTATTGGAAGGACTACAAGACAAAGCCTCTAGAATATATACATTGGGTGATAGAACAAAAAGCCGAAGGAGGTCTCGTTCAGTACCTCAAAAAGAAAGGATGGATTTTCAGCCTCTGCGCTACATGTCCGGAAAATGGGTTACATACAAATAGTTTTTCCTCTGGATTCACTGTTCAATTTCTGTTGACGGATAGTGGAATTATTCATTATGTGGATGTGCTGAAAGCTTTATTCGCCTATTTAAAGGTAATGCTAAGGGATCATCCGTGCGAAAGGCTTTTCAATGAGTTCAAGACTCTTATGGCAGATCTCTTTCACTACATGAGCGATAGAAATCTTGAATCCCCTTTTGGCTCCGATGATGGACAGTACGATGGAAATTTTCTGCTCATCAAAGAATTCAGTGAGATTTTACAGAGAACGGAACCAAAACATCTTTTATTCTACAAGTACCTTGTGTCTGACTTCAACATCCATGCTATCTCCTCGGCCCTCAATAAAATGACACCAAACAGAGCTAACTATGTATTATCAAGTCAGGAATTTGCTCCAATTTGTAACATGGAAGAAAAATGGTTTGGGACAAAATATTGCGTTGAACAACCTACATTCATCCAAGATTTAGAGAATGTTCCCATTCCACCTGAGATGTCTTTGCCCGCAAAAAATATTTACCTGGAGGAATCGCTCTGCTACCCACTGGACTCATCCGAGGAGAAAATCGAGCTTGAAACTGAAAGAAAGATTTTCAGCTCGGATAAAGCAAAGATCTACTATTTAAAAGAATCGCCATGCCTCCAAGGGTACTTGCCCACTGCAAAATACTATCTGCTTTTCAGTTCTGCAGAAGGTAACAGTTTACTGGAGGGCAATTGGTGCATGATTGATATTCTAACAAGATGCCTGGATAATTGTATAGATCTAAAATTGGGTTCGGCCCTTAATGCTCTCATAAACTGTGATTTTTTCTGGGAGTTTGGTAACAACTCTTTGGATTTGCAAATATTTGGCCCGTCAAACAAACTTCCTGATATATTAGATATTGCTCTTGCAACAATTTCTAATATCGATAAGGAGATTTCGCCCCAGCTATTTGAGAATATGTGCGAGTTAGCTATGGACAAAGTAGCCACCCTGGAAACAGGGGAAATGTTTGCAGAAGAATTACAGCGATCAATGCTGTACGATCGACACATCAGTGCTCCACGGCACCAAAAATTTCTATCCCGTATCAGATATGAAGATTTCTTGGAATTCTGCTCCTTGCTCAAGCGAAGAGCTTATGTTTATGGTGAATTACTTGGTTGTGTGACTAAAACCCAATCAAAGCGAATTTCAAAGACAATCGAGGCTATGGACTTTCTTCCTTGGAAAGGAGCACGATGGTTTTGTGATGTAGACCATGCAATTGCGCTTCCCGTTGGTGAAAGATGCCTTCGCATCAGAGCCCCTAACACTAATGAATCTAATTGCATCACAAAAAATCATTATCAACTTGGCAAATTAGACGAGAAAAATCAAGCAATGTTTGATATATTCTATCCAGATTGCGGACACCTTTTTTTATGAGAATTTAAGGTAAGATATACGACAAAATAAATTTATTGTAATGCGTCTGTCCAGGCCAGCATTTCCTTTACCTATTAGCAAATCTGATGAATATGCTTGGATTTTTTTTATTAAATACGCAAATGTTATGTAAATAAATGTAAATAAACTAAGTTAATTGTCAATGTTTTCATTTCAGAACCATAGAGTGCCTTGGATATGTTATAGACATGTCTCAGGAAAAGTTATCTGTCAGTTAATGGCTTAACAGTTTCTGTGATTTCTCAAGCAGACAAGTTTACGACGGCCTATATTGACGAAAGAATTGATGCTGCATTCCTCAAACATTTTAATAAATGTGCAATTAACCAAGCAGCTTTTGACAAGTGTCTTAAACCTCGGGTCAGAAAGGGAGAAGCAATCAGTGCAGGTGACATGAAACAGTTTTATGAAGACCATTTCCTGCCTGGTGGAAAAGAGTACAGAAAACTCTCAATACAAGTTGTAGGGTATCAAAGCGACTGCAATATCAATCCCCAAGATACTACAGAGGAGAAGATACAAGCAAAAATGCGGAAAAATGGTTCTTGTGAGAAAAGTGATAGTAATGACAAAGATGATGAAAGTGGACAAGATCCAGATCCAGTGGATCCGTGGTATCCTTACAATTACTTATTGCCGGATAATTTGGCCCAGCGTGATGGATATTTTGTAACAAGTATTCGGAGATTTAAGAATAAGCAATTCACTTATGGAGTAGATGCTGAGGATTCTCCCGACACCTCCGACTCCGACTCCGGTGACGACGACGATGAGGAGAAAGAAAAACGACAAAAATGTGTTTGTGTAAACAAAAAAACCAGAAATAATCGTTAAGCACCTTTGCATATGCGAATCTTAAAGTAACGCCTAGAAATAAGGAAATATCAGGGATAAAGTCAATGTTTTATGCTTATTCTCGGTGTATAGGTATTAGTAACCAACGAATAATGGTTTTATATGAGCCGTGGGTTATAACCACTAAGTTGTGTCTCAATGACAAATAAATACTTAGTATGCATATTAAAATCAGCGAATGATGTGTGTAATATTATTTAGGTTCCTTTCTTTCTATCAAATTGCGTTTAAAAATTCATGACGTCATTGGCGAGTTTTTCCACCCATTATAGAGATCTGCCACGTCGTGTCTTAGTGTCCGTAGTGGATAACCATGGTATCGTCCAATTAAACATCTCTTCACTTTCACCGCTTTCACATACAAAATATTTCCTGCATTTATACACTTTCACTGATTTGGAACACTGTCAGTGTCAATTCGAGAAAATTGCAATTTTATTTCTCGCAATATTTTGCTGCTGGGAAATAACGATAACAATGGTCAAAGGAAAAGAGAAACCTGAGGAAGTGGATGACAGTGAAACAGGAGCAGTTAAAGGAGATGAAGCTAAAGATGTAGTAATCGAAGATGGTAACAATGAAAATGACTCAGGAGGAAAAGGCAAAAAGGAGAAAGAGAAGGAGGTTCAAATATTTTCAGATGTACTGATGAAAGCTTTTCTACCATTTCGATTACTTTTGATATTCCTTGGTCGGAATCTTTTGAGTCAAAAGAAAATCGGTCCGGGCGACTACTCGTTTAAAGGCAATTTGTGTTCTTGTCCTGGAATCCACTTTATTTTTACAACCGTAATTCTTTTCTACACTCTAATCGTGGGTAGGTACAATAATATTTGTAATAATTATTTACAGATCCCTATTTACTTTACAACAGCTATTTACAGATTAATCATTTTGACATTTCAGGAACATTTAATTTGTTTGTGATTGTAATGGACATCGATTTTCATCCATCACAAAATAACCCCTCACGAAAACGAGAGTTGTTGCTCGAGAAAGTTGTTTTAGAGAGACATTTTGTCATGTTCATTGTGTAAGATACCTTTAATAGTACACTTGTCTATCTTGGGTCACACAAAAGGGTTACATTTAGAATTTAGTACAACTTACAATTTTTGTTTAGAGCATGGACATCTTTAGTTCATGGTTGTATTTGCAGCATCCAGATTTTAGTGAAAAGAGAATACATGGCTAACTACTTTAGCTTTTGGACTCGGTTAGTCAATATAAATGATTTCTGATCTTCGCGAATATAAATGACCAAACCAGTAATAATTATATCCTATATTTTATTGCAGAGCTGTGGACAAAATGTACATGGATGTGGCAAGAGGTGTCTTGTCGTATTCCATCGGGGTATGTTTGGGCTTTCTGCTAATGATAGCCCTACTCGTCTTCTTGGCCGTCTTCCGTTTGGGACCGTCGACAATCGGAGGTACAGCATACAATGTACATACAATGTACATACAATGTACAGCATACAATATTGAAACAAAATCGAATGAACTAATACTAAATATGGCAGTAAATATCAACATTAAGAATTATTTGAAACCCTTATAGGACCGATAACAGTATTCATGCTGATGTTTCGTCACATGATCATTTTTCCTTGGATTGATTCCAATTACGAGGTCCCTCTTATTGGAATATACATTACAACTCTATTCCAAATTATTGGGGGAATATTTTTCCTTTTTATTTACATTTCCTCAAAAATCTACATATTCGTGTTCCTGTTTAAGTGTAAGTTACTTAGAAATGCTTTCGCCAATTGGAATGGCCGAGTTTATGCTGCTGTCTTAAGAGGTAGTACATGCACAAGTTCTTGAAAATCACAGTTTAAATAGTAAATCAATATTAACCATGAAAATAAACTTGGAATTTGTTTTCTTTGTAGGTGGAGACTTTATTCAAAGCGACAAAGGAAGAACAACGTACAGTCTTCTTTTCAAAGTAAGTAAATGGCCATCATAACCATACCATAATTTAGTTACAATTTAAAATATATCATCTCTTGTAGCAGATTTTTTCATTCGTTTTGTTAATTCGAATTGTTAACTATCAATAGGACCATTGCATCCTATTGGATCTCATGGAGGGAACGGATCGATTGTTTTCTATAATAATCGAATCATATTTTGGATTGCAGGTTTATAATTCAGTCTCTTATTTTTCAGTCCTATGATCCCCTGTTGAACCAATGGCAAAATGTAATCTGATCTTGCTAAAAGTATTAACGTAATGCATATAGGTAGTGTCAATTTGCTTTGAAGGCTACTTCTTCATAAGAACTGCAAAATGGAGTGAAAAGCAAGTGGAAGCTTTCGAAGATGGAAGGTTCTTCATTCGCCCGTATGATTATGCTCCAGGGTTGATAATCCTAGTGGTAAGCTTAGTCATTCTAATAGTAGTTTCAAAAGCCGCTGCAGAAGTGGGAGAAGAGGGTTTGGCTGGTTTGGAAGTTATAAGACGAAAAACAATGCTCGGACGACGGACGGATGAAGAGCTGTACTTTACCTTGAGTATGTTTTCCAGCTACACTGCTTACAAAAAACTCCAATTGAGTGGAGGAGGATATTTTTACCTGGACAAGGAATTTATCATTGCCATTGTCTCCACGATTTTCTCTTACTTCATTATTACCTACCAATTCCAACCTAAGTACGTATTTTTACTAAATTCAGTCATTCATCGTCTCTTTCCCTTTTCATTGTTCTGACTCATTCAGTCACCAAACTATTAATTTATGAAACCTATAGGTTAGATTACACGCCCTCTCCAACAGACCTTACTCGATGTGAAATCGGTTTATTTCTACAGAAATTTGAATGTATGTATCATATTCAAACCTACATGTCTTATGGAATCTTATTTTATACACAGCACATTTCAGAGACCAATTTTTATCCGCAGATTTACCGCCACGTCATTGGACTAAGGCAGGGGAACGGGAAGTATGCATGGATATAAAAGGAAAAATTGTTACCTGACCTACTCAATCAATTTAATCGTTTCATTTGCTACAGAGATTGAGAGTTGAAGCTCTGCTGAGATGATATTAAGGGTAATATAATAGTCTATATGAGCCATTTTAAAGTTACAACATCCCAAATGACAATCTCTCACACATTACGTTTCATTTATTTGATCATCACAATTTACTGTTCTGCAAATCAATCAAACATGGAGTACTGTTTTAAGGCCATGATAAGGAGATTGTTACATTAATTAGTTACGTAAATAAGTTTAAAGCATTAGGGTAGAGCTACCTAATAATGCAATATACATATAAATATTACGCATAAATTTTGGGAGTGTAAATAATGTGTATTGATACTAAGTACCTTTGGTATGAAGTAAACTGATGTTTAGAAAACAATTGTTTAGATGTTTTTATTTCCAACCTTGTGTCTGAAATTTTCTTCTCGCATTCCGTTCAACAGCCCCTTCGCCAATTCTTCCTTTGTCTCCTGGGTAGTTTTCATGTGCAGAGGCATATACATCGGCTCTCTTTGAAGTCCCGGTTATCCGTGGATTCCATGAATTAATGCGAAGTAAAGGATGTAATCCCCTATATTTCCTGACGATAGGCACAAATACTTCATTTGATTGGAGATTTCGCCCTTTGGGTTTGGATCTTCGAAATTTATTGTCCATAGTGTCAATATCGTCCTTTTCAGATGACCAACTGTAATCATTTTCGATGGAATTTATGTTTTCTGTCAAGTCATTCGTATTAGTGAAATCTTGGCCTATCTTGTCATTGTTGTCCATATCCCACAGAACTTTCATTAGACGCATTTTATTCAGAAAACCGGTTCGATTGAAATGAGGGGAATAGTTAGAAGAGATAGGAAATGTTCCATATTTAAAGAAGTACAATATTTCCCATTGAGGTTGCTGATATCGTGTCAAAGTTCCTCTTGGAATTTTGAATCTCGGACGAATATTAGCCAATAAATCCAACGCAGTTGGACCGTTGATTCTCGTGCACGCTACTGTTGAGAACTCCGTAAATAGGATGCCATTTAAGACCGTCGAAAATTGAAAATAGACGAAAAACAGCCTTCTCAAAGCCATAAATTCTCTATGATTAGAATGATAGAATAGAAAATGATTACTTTTACCAAACAAATAGAAATTACAATTCTCTTCCACTATCTTATAAAATTGTTGCAAGTTACCTTTGATTGAGATATTGAAGTCCAATTTTCCGACCAATGTTTCGTTCCTTTCTGCTTTAGGCTTCAACTAAAACTACGGGCAAACATTTTCTTGCTTTTATATCAGAAAATGTAGTTTATAAACCAGTTTATAAACACAAGCTGCTTTGAACGTATAACAAAGGAGGAAGAAATATCGCATCAATCTTAATTTTATCAAGTTTTCTGCACGGAAGTTCCAGTCAGCGATAAAGTCTATGGTTATACAGTATTAGATACATTAAGCTATCGTATTACGCTATCAAGCTTTTCACAAGAGTCAACTTCTTGATCCTTTCAATTAATTCACAGTATTCTGTGCCCATCTGCTTTAATATCTTCATTATAAAAATCAAATGGATTTTGTCATCTTCTAGCGTAGGCGACCCTACAGAACTCTACAGCAGATGTTCCAACTCTCACGTACGGAAAAAGTTCATAATCTGAGAGTAACTTTTCTCCGTCATGCTTACGATCATGTCAAGTACTAAATTAAAATAACTATCTATCAAGCCATGCATTCTGTACTGTTGATATCTTGGTGAGCAAACAAAGTTTTTAGCTGCAAATTATGAGGCTTAAAAGATTAATGAGCCATTATGCAGCTATGTGTAAGGAATTGTCCCATAATATGTATTCACAAAGTTGTCTCCGAAACTTTTAGCAAACTTTTAAAAACTATTAAAGACTAGTTTTGGCAGTGGAAGGGAACCACGCTTAAATGGGTTTACGAGTTATATAGAAATAGTTGACTTCATCCAACAATCGCTCACTCAATGCATGTATCCTCATTCTAGGAAAAAGGGTGTTTACATAACGAAAAACACTTAAGTTCACTAATAGGTTTTTTAATACTAATACCAATCTATTCATCCACATTAAATATGCCCTTTAGCCAGTTTAGCCCCCATTATTATCATCTTTCATTATGGTGCATAAGTTGCAGCCAGTTTATACATTTGGGCAGTAGATAAATGTACTGCTAAGTTTATACATCAATTTCATTATTCATCAATCTATTACTGTAAAATTACGCACAAAGCTCCTGACAATTTNAGAATTTATTTGTAATTTTAAGTGCCTAAATATATTATTGATTAGGTTTGGTATTTTTTTACTGTATTTTCTATCCTTCTCGTACCTCATCATATATTTTTATTATTTAGTTTGGTAGGGACAAGCCATTCTTAATTTCTTGCCTCAGTTGCCTCCAGACACTCCAGAGTCATATTCACAACTTTTCATTTTATGATTTCAGTACAGTATAGGCTTCCATTTAAAGTGGCCATGTTTTTTTTCTCGATCATTTCTCCATATGTATGCCGCTATAAAAATGACATGAACTTAAAAGAGTACAGGCTCATCGAACCGAATCTTTGCTGTGATGATAATACTAATTCTAAATAATGTGGTTACGATATCCGTTCCATATCTACCTATGATCTCGAGTGTAACGAACGGAAATTAGAAGATTATGCATAAATTTTCATTAGCTATTGGCACGAAATGTATCCTACACTGTTCTACTCTTTTTATGCTTCGATTCTAAAAGCAGTGTACCTTCTAAAATAATTTTGATAACGGCCTATGCAAAACTAGAGTGTAAATACCTAACAATAACTATAGCATGTAAATAGGAGTATGACTGTTTAGTTCTCACAGTGGCAAACCCTATGCACCAAGTCAAAATGCATCAGTTTCTTTTCTACTTCAACCACGGCTAAAAAAGCTTAGAGAAAGTTAATACGAGTTATAATTTTGTCTTCGGAATTTTTGAAAATCGTCTCACAACGATGTATTACGACGAAGATCGTAAGGTCAAAAAATCCAAACCATTCTGGCTCTACGGTACGTGACAAATATTTACGTTTTATTGCATGAAGCAGAAAATAAATGTGCTGTGACGACAGCATAATTTCATACATTGAATATTTTACAGTACTGGTGATTCTGATATACTTTCTTTTGATCGGGATTGTTATTGCTGTTTTACTACTTGCTCCAAAATACCCGTCTTTAACAAGTGAAGTCACATTACACCAGGAACACCCACCAATTCATCTTTTACCGGAAGAAACTCCTGTAATTGTGCCTGATATCCCTTCTTACTCCAACGAAAGTATTACTTATGTCTTTAGTATTACTAATAGTTCTTTACCTAAAAATAATAACTTATATCCAATTCTACTTTTTTGTCTCATGTGTTCCTTATTCATAAACCTTTATGTAAATGACTAAACTAAAGATAATAATATTTCAGAGCCTTTTCGTCCCTCGCCATTGGATCCTCTTTACACAGGTATAGACCCTAGAAGATATGTGGACAACAGTACAAGTGAAAGAGAATTACACAATAGCAAGTTGTTGTTACTTTAAAACTAAAATTATTCCAGTTGTGCAGCCATCAGCCATGCAGCCTTTAATATCTCATTTTGCATGCAATAATTTGTTCTGTACAACATAGTATTCGACAAACGCAGAAAAATGAGGATGATATTTAATTTTTGCTACCTAATATGCCTCGTTCAACTTGAACCATAATAATGTTTATTCAATATTTGTCAACTTTGTAAATAAAGCAACGTATACGTAATAATAATTTTATAGTTGAAGTTCCTGGTTTTCGGGGGAAAGGTATATAAAGTCGTGCCGTTACAGTATTTCATTTTTTTCTCTAATTATCCATAGGAGGATGGCAAATGCAGCTGTTTGTCATTATGTCAACTTTGGAATGGCAATAAAAAGATTTAGTTTCTGCAATTTTGATACAATTTATTTCAAATTCCTAAGGTAAAACAAGATTTCGAGAAATTAAGTAGAAAAACTAGTTTACGCTAGGAGGAAGTATATAGCTGTCTCACTGCGATCTGTATTAAGTTTTGTTGATGATTAAAAACTGAGTGAATTTCAGAATAATATATAACTGTGTACTTTGGGTATCCAAAATTCATGTCTATTTTATTGTAAATAAACCGAATGCGAATGTAATAGGTGTTAAGACTATTTAGCACAAAGCGAAATAGTAACTGATTGTCGGGATACATAGAAAATTTTTATTTATTATTCACAATGATTCCAGTGTACCTCCATTTTCTTTCCAATCCAAAATTCCCGAGTACACCCTAAAAGGAGAATAAATACGTAATTATTATTTAGTAAATTAAACCTATTGGGAGTACACTACATTACATCTGTAATATGGACCATTTTTGGTAGCCCCATATTTGGTACTAGCAGCGTATTTACATATGTATATAAGATATATTTTATAGCCTGTATCTTACCGAACATTAGGATAGCCTCCATATTTTAATATGCTTGCAGCATTAAATGCCCTCGGACCCTTTCTACAATGAACAACTATACTTTGAGTAGTTTTTGGTTTTTCAAATCCATATGTCTCTTGAAACTCTTGACTCTCTAACTTAATTGCTGTCGCCAGTTCCCCAACTTCACAAAAAGCAAAAAAATTGAATTGAAACATCTTAATCTCCATAAACTATGTATGAAGCCAACATTAATTTTGTCCTATTATAGCTCACGAGGTATATTTTTTGATGTAGGAATTTTCCCGTCATTAATAGTTTCGTCCTTTTCACGAACATCAATTAGCAGCACATGCCCTGCTTTTACCTCCTCGTTGATTTGCTGGAAACTCAGTGTTTGCATGTCGACAGCTGTTTCACACACAAAAGGATATTTTCACCATTTACAATAATTTTAAAATACTTATATCAAAATAAAGAAGCGCAGAGTACCTCTATCTACAATTTGATTCCTACATGCATTGAGAATTCAGGTAATTAGTAAATAAAGGTACCTTTCGACAAAAAGCGATTGAAATTGGCCAACGTAGTACGACTTAGACAATATAAATTCGAATTGATGCGTTGAGATTGTACTGGCCCACCTGGTAATTGTGCTTGTCCTGATTGCTTGGTCGCTTGGGCCATTTTACTGTAATGTGATTCGTGTCCAGTTATTTTACCAACTGTATCTTTAAACACCAGGAAACCCACTTGAATTTGTGACTTGTTAGAAAAATATGAAGAGCAACGTGGACGAATCTGTAATCGCAAAATATAAGAAGAAAATATTAGGAACAATAATAATTAATTTATGATGATTATTTGGTTAGGTAACAAATACACAAAAACCAGTAAATAACTGATATTATTGGCAACGTTTGCCAAGTATTCCGTTACAAAATACTGTCTAGTGTCTAGAACATTTTTGACCTTGACAAGTAAATTTTTTGGTAAAGCCATTTAACCCTTGTCACTTGTATGTATTTACTTACCAGAGAAGAAATCATTATCTAAAAAATTAAAAGAAAATGAAATAGTCAATTTGTAGGTTATATATTTTCATAAGGTGGTAAAAATTACCTTGATTCGTGTAGGTATTTTCTGCCCGTCCTGTATCACTGTATCAGCATCTAGTAGAGTCTGTTGATTATTTTCTGGACAGGCAGGAAAAGGCTCGAGTATTTAGAAAGGTATGGATAGAAATAATTTTTGAAATTAATTTCTTTGCAAGAAATTATTTGAAGAACTTATGCTGAGTTATTAACACGTTTCCACACCAAGAAGGAAAAAACGGCAGGAAGTTGAAGGCAAGCGGTTGGCGGTGGGTGAGTTGTGTATCTATGTGTTTGTGTGATTTTGCCTTTGCTTTTGCAGCAGTTGCTGCGATTGTGAAACAGGCAGCAGAAGAGAGAAGAGG
>JABASH010005253.1:0-12416 GCA_019776445.1 Tomocerus maximus | reverse complement strand
TTTTACCATACAAAATAACACAATAACTATGTTAGAGTAATTTTAATGCCTATTACTATGGAATTGTAAGTCAGTTTAAGAACCCAAATGGTGTACTTGTTCAATTTTCAAATTAACAAATGTCTATAAATGTAGGTAACCTAAGTTTAGTTGAAGATATTTTATTTGATGGGGTTAATAAAAGTAAATATTGTGCATGCTGCAATACATTTATATTTTGAAAACATTCGAGCTTGTAAAATAGGAACGTGCAAAAATAAATATTGCCCCAGATATTCTAAAACTAAATATAAGAAATAACTGACTTTAACTGTCTTTAAAACAAATCATCGTCAGAGGAGTAGTAATTTAAGGAGTTGTTATAATGCCTTTTCGTTGAGTTTCTGACACACCTAGCAAAATCAGATGCACCTTCGGATTTCAAGATCGGATTAGGAGTCACTGGCTTTCGTGTACGGAGATTATACGACGATCCGTTTGGCTAAAATAGTAAGATAAAACAGATTAGATTTCAGAGGTACTTTAAAATTCAAAAAATGTCAATAATAATTAATGAGATTAAATAGTAAAATAACCGTTGAACTGCCAATAGGATTTCCTTGTGGAACATTTTCAATGCCACTTAGAACTTTATTCTCCAAATGATTGATCTCCGAATCCAGAACTTCGTAATCGTCCAAAGAGTCTTCGGTGTCAGTGGAATAGTTGCTAAACGAATCTGTATTACTAGAGCCACTTCGTGACGACTTGGAAGATACAGACAAAGTATCTTCATCGTTAGAGAGTGAGTTCCTGGACTTTATAGGCACGAGGTTGTTTCCTGGTGTCTTTTTCTGAAGCTCTAAAGAATCAATAATTTGAAGATTTTAAGGTACAAAAATTATGTGCACGGGCAAAATATGTAAATTAATTACCCTCTACAAATTGGAGTAAGTGATGCATTTGAGAGTTCATCTCATAGAGCATATTCGAATTCATTACTTGAATATCCTGATAGTTAGCAGCAGTCACAATCAATATTACGATCCCCAAAATTGCAGCGCTACGCCGAATGTACCAGATGTATATTTGTATATCTTCCTGTCCAAATAGAAAATTATGACTTTTATTTTATCATGCACTAATTTTTAAAATGTTACCCTATATTTACTTAATATGGTAAAAAGTACTAACTGGCGATACAGGATCGTCTACTTCGGCCAAGTAAGAAAATGTCATTCGTTCAGCCGCAAGACATAAAATAAGTAAAAGAACTATATAGAATCGAGCATGTCGAGATCTCCTAGTAGCTGTAGCCAGAATTCCAAAAACAAGGCAGGCAAAGTAGAATCCCATGGTATCCAATAACGACATTTCGCCTTGAATCCAAGAAACCAAAGTTTGCATTTTACTGAGTTTTTCAAAAATTTCGAGAAATATCAATCGATGCTCGTCTGCTGAATGCCTGAAACAAAATTAACAATTATTAGAGACGAATTGTAGAAATTACTCATGTCAATACGAAAAGTAAATTAATAATATTGTACTTGAACTCGTTGAAGACATCTTTAAACTTCAGAACTGCATTATACAAAGCATTGTTATCCTTCATGAGGTTTGATTGAACTTTCAATGATTCTTGTTGGGAATTAAGAATCTTTTCCTGAGCAGATTGAGTGTCCTGGATATTTTTAGTTACCGTATTTGCAACATTTGTCAATCTGAAACCCAAAAAATTCAGTTCCACAAATCGAATAGTCAAAACATTTTCTTAGGTATGATACTTACTCATTCACAGCTTTGTCTGTTTCTTCTTGCCACATTTCATGTTGGATGTAGAAGCACATGTCTTGGGTATGAAGGAAATAGTCTCGGAATGTATTCATCCCAGTTTGGTCAAGATTACGAATGCAATCGGAGATAGGTGTAGATTTTTCGCACAGATATGGTGGCAGCCCGAGCATTTCACTAAAACAAGATGTAAAAGCAAATGCCAATTTCGATTGAATTTCTTCTGTTAGCATTGCGCATCCAATTTCAAGATCTCGAAGGACCGACTTCCAACATTCGCCATGTCTAGGAAACTTTGATCTTGCCATGACACTCTGGATTTTTTCCATTTGATCCTTCCCAGCTGCAACGCGTTGATCTATATTTGACATTTGAAATTTTGACACATCTGCCAATGAATTGGAATACAGCAACATAATAGAAATTGCTGAACCCAAGACGTGCATGTTGAACATTTTGGCAGGCCTTTTTGTCTTCATGTCAATGTCGACCACCTTTTCTGTAATTTCAAAGACAAAGAATACGTGAGCTAATTATAAATTACACATAATTAAAAGCAATGGAGTGTCGAATTTGTTAAATTACAGCAATTAAGCTAAGAAACAATAAATCATGAATATTATGCTATTTTAGAATCGATTTAGAAATTCTAATTTTGGTTGCCAAAGCAAGAATTACAAAGTTGAAAGTTTTCTACTGGAATTTAAGGAATTCCATCAAAACCTTGCAATAGACAAATCGAAAATAAATCAAAGTTAGAAAATAACTTTTCTGATCGCTGTAAAACAAATACGCAAGTTATTAATCACCAAGGACATAATATTATTAAACAGAACTTGTAAGTTACCTTTTAAATCAGACCAAAAACTCCAGGAAAGTAGGCCGAGCAGCGATAACTCAGCTTCAGTTGACTCAGCTACTGACTAGATAGTTTGTTGATACAAGCCATGCCTGGACTCATTAACATCAACTCACATGCATACAGATAACTGTATTTGTAACGTACACTCAGAATCGATAAACGTCAAGAATTTTTACCGCTTCAACACATTCCAACTTTTCCCACGCGTTTATTTATCCCGCCTGGCTGTGATTTCATCCTCCAATTCCTTTCATGTTTGAGAATAACATGAAAATGTCCAACCACAAAAATGTTTTTTGTGTCCCACCTTCCAATTTATGGATATATTGATAAATTAGTAGGAATTAGACCTACATTTTTCCGGGGAAAATTCCATGGTACTGATATTGCTTATGAATTCTTCAATAAATGATATATCTTTCTGAGCCTCAAATAACTGGATCTTAATTATGCTTTTCATAAACCGTTTTCTGAACACACTTTATTGACACGTAAATATTTTCTTCATCAGGCAGTACATTTATGATGCACTGCTTAGCGAATATAAAGTAAATAACTGCAGTAGCACAATTTCTAAACACCCACTTCAATATAGGCTTTGCAAAGATAAATGCTAAAGTACAGTGGGGTAATGGTACATTTCTGCATTCGCACTTCAAAGAGCAATTTTGATTTGTACTTGATTTGTACATAATTGGATTTCTACTCGAGGTGAAGTGTGTAATAATAACATTAACTATACAATTAACAACCAAACAATAAATAACACATAACAAACGACACAACAGCACACTCAAACAATTATGGGGAAAATCATTTAATGCATGCATAACAAAAACGTCAACCCATTTCTAGTAGTGCTAGTTAATAATGTGATTTCGTGCATTACTTATTTGCCTAACAGAATATAGGAATAATTACAAAGATCTCATCACCTAGTATAACATGAGAAAAATTAAATGTATGCAATTACATAGATTGCAATGTTTCTTGCTTGTTGCAAGTTTTATACTTTATCGGTAGCATAATCGCTTACCCTTTTACACAGCAGGCCTGATTGTTATCCAGGCTTGCACTAAGTTGTCTCCCTTCCATATCTAGTCTAATATTACAACGGTCAACACCAGTTGGCCGTTGGCGTCGGCTAAAGAACAAAATAATCCTTTTGGTCTCGCAAGGTTTATAGAAAATACAATATTTTAGCATACTAAATTAAATAAATTGAACTTAAATATTCCTGCCTTTAAATACAATATAAGCGTCATTATTTCAGTGATTGTAGTATGGCCATCTTTGATAATTATTCCATCTTAACACATATAGTTGTGGGTCAGACGAGGATCGTACAAAAATAAAGTACATAAAGTTGCTCCCCCTTAAATAATATATTTATAAATAACAAATCCCGGTAATTAAGTTTACTCGCCACAGATATATAATATTTTCTACAGCCTACTTGAAAAAGAGCTACAAAAACTATAGGTATCCAAGTCTAGAAATATTGTTGGCATATTTCGAATTGAACTCATTATTTTACATTGCATACATACTCGTGTCTACTCATTACACGCCAAAGGAACGTTTCTTCAATTAAACTTGGTGACACCCCAACCAGCTATATTACAAACAAATGTACACTAAAATTTAATCGTCGTGAGCAAATTTTTCAGAATATTCTCATTGACAATAAGTAACTGAATACTTATGCGGCCCTATAGCTACTTAATATAATCTTAATACCTAAATTAATAATTATATAACCCAAAATAGTTATCTTAATCTACACTCTCATCATTGCATATTCTATGAACTCATATTCTAAAACAAAATACACTTAATATACTTCTACAATCTACAATAGTTGCAGAAGTTGTACAATATCATATTTCTTAGAGAAATTCATGCTACATAACATAATAGGTTGTCAAATCAAAGTTTTACAAGTCATATAAATAATTAATAACATTAACTGATTGCACATCATATAATATGAACCGAGACGATGTTCGAAACAAACCTTTATTGCAGATTTGCATTATTCAAATTAAACAAGGCAAGCTAAAATCACAAAACACTTTTCACAAATAAAGGGCATAAAGTGGCCGAGATCGAGCATCAAACTTGAATTGAAGTGTGATACAATTTTCGAGATCGTTTTAATTTATAATTTAAGGTTTGACTGAACATATACTTAGGTTCGCAAGCGTATCAATTAAAGATGCTCAAACATCAAGATAAACTATACTAATAACTAACTTCTGTATACAATTTATTTGCTATAACCTTTTAGAATTTGGGTTGTTTCATTGCTGTGCCAGAGGCAAAGCGGGGAAACCGGCTCATAGACTTTGGCTTACTTGCCACAAGTTCACTCACTGACTTGCTTTTATAAAGCTTGAGGTCGTCTTTGTGATTCTCGTCCAGCATAGTTCTGTAATATTGTGGCTCACAAAATGCTTCATAGCTTTGGAAAAAGTTCTTATATCCCCCGTACAAAATATACAGTTCAGGGTAATGCAGAGCCGGAAATACAGTAGCATTGTTTAATCGATCTGCAGACCGTAGGTATCGACACCTAAATGCAAAAAAGGTAAATTATTTTAAGTCTGATTTTACCTGTATTATTATTATTTTGTATTATTTTGCTAAAAACAATTCACTTACAGATTCGGGGCTCTCCGAGACGAAAACTCGCAATGAAATATAATTATGTTTCGTTCTAGTTCCGATTCTCCCATTGCTTTTGAAGTCTTATTTTCCATAAATTGAGCGTTGACTTGCTGTTGGGTGTACAAATTTACGGCACCCTTGATGTGACCTCCTTGGAACTCATACGGATAACGGCAATCTATAATTGTAAAGCTATTTATCTGTGATGCATATTTTCCGTTTATTAGATCAGCAACGGTATCGCTTTCGATTTCTTTAAGGTCATCATGTTTTCCATCGCTCTTCACCGGCAGCAAGTAACGTTTTGAACAATCTCCAACCAAAAGGGGATCCGTGCTGCCTAAAATGACATTTCAACAATGGTTAGTATTGAGATCCTGATTTTCCATGCAGGAAATACTGAAAAGATTGCCTAAACTATAATGTTCAGAACGTGTCCAGTACGAATGCTAATTTACCGACGATACTGAATACTATTTTTACATGATAAATACTGAAATTGTAATAACAGATAGGCAGAAAGTTAAAAATACAACTCCATTACACGTAATCAGATTACTGGATATGTATTTCAAAACCAAGAATGAAATTGAAAACATTATTTTAAAAATATATCTTACTTATTTCAACCGCATGCTTCACAGCAGAGTCCGACTGGGATCTCATATACAAGCGGGCATTATTTAATATATTTCCGATTTCTTTTTTCGGTGAAGACGGAAGGCTAGTTTGAGTAGCAAGTGCAGAATGGTCACCTACATGCAAAGACGCGAGCATATTTGTGGGAGAACCATTCCATTGACCTTGTAGACCAGATTTTGCTCGCTTTGATTGCAAAGGGGTGCTAGGGTCTTTCGGAGGAATAGGACGCTTAAAGCCATCCCCACATTCCTAAAATTCAAAAAATGTACAGCTTATTAGTAATTACTATATAGTTAACAAGATGTACACAAATTAAATGCTGGCAGTATATATATTTAATTTCAGAAATGATACCTTAAAATCTTCGCCGTCTGCCAATGAGTGTTTGCGCGAATGATATCCAGCATCCTCATTTTCCTTACCAAGTGCATTTTCTGAATTTTCATGACATTTAATAGGTAATGTCATCAACTGAGCAAATTCTATACTGGCTGCAAATTTATCCTGTAAAACAGTCCGCTATTAGCAACTGGTGCAGTTGTCAAAGGGAAATGTTAATTATATTAGTAAACCAACCAATGGAGCATCGGTGTCCATAACGGATGGGGACCAGGATGTAGTTCGGAACAATCGACTAGGTCTACTAGCATTTTTTACGGTCCGAGTCGATGTGACAGGAGAAGTAGAAACGGGAAGAGATTTTGTGTTCATGTCGTTTTCGTTGTCCTTTATTTCCTCCAAAATGCGTTGGGATCGACTCTGAAAAGATAAATATTTCTATTATTAGCACATTTAAAATAGAACGATTCACCTCCAATTACAAAACCCAAGGCATGGAACAAAAAAGTATCAATCTATCTCTAGTTTCCCTCTCCCGCCTATTATTCCTTCTATTGTCCCCTTTCATTTTTTTTGTTATTCTTTCTTAAATACTTTTTAAATATTATAGACTTTTAATTAATGGAGGTGTCAATGTCTCATAGTTGTCGGCAAATAAAACTACATATGAACCTTGTAGAAATCAAAATACAAAGGACATCAATCGTTAGAGACAGAGAACTTGGATTTTTAGCATAGTATAAACAAGCTGTCTGATATATTACTGGCAAATGAATGAACATTGTAGCTTAATTTACCTGTGTTACCTAACCAATGCTTTTTATAGTCACTTAACGGAGAACGTGTTAAGAAAACGGTGTGAAATAATTTCATGGAACAAAGAGTGAACTAAATTTAATGGTTGTCAATTAGCTTTACTTGGAAGTTTGTGTTCTCCATGTCTACAATAGCAATACTTGTGTTTTTGTGTAAACTGTATGCTTTTGCAGAGATAAGGAATTTATCAAAATTATACAAATAAGCTCCATGTGCAATGATAATTATCATTGGCCTTGTTCCAGGTGTTGGTGCTAGTGTCCCTTTTAATGTGGAGACGCCTAAAGCTAGAAAAAATGTATTTTATGTACACGAACAGTTTATTACAAGCCAGTCTTAGTCGTCTGCTTTAGATAATAAAATGATGAACTACATTATAATCAGACGCCAATGGAAACAACGAGCTCAAAGTGACACAAAAACCGACTAACTGAATTAAAAGATTAAAAGTAACAGTATCCTTGCGAAAAATGTATTGACCGTTGGTCATGTGACTCTCAAATCTCAAGCAATGCAAAAAAGCACGAAATACTTATCAGTCAAACACACACTCATAAAAATGACAAGAAAACATACCATTTACGGGAAATGCGAAGTGAATTAAAATGGTAGGATTGTGCTGAGAAGTCTCACTTGATTGTAGTTACATATAAATATAGTTTTCAGTACTTTTAGTGCATAAATGAACACAAAGAATCCCTGCACATCAGAACTCGGAGGAATTGTTATCCTAGTCCTATCTACTCTGCCTACCTACTCCGTTTAGTTGGTCAGTTCAGAGTTTTGGCTCAGTTTTACAGATTACGGTACAGAGCAGTAGAGTACCTACAGGCCTGCTACAGACTCTTCAACGAACTATAGGATTTTAGACACAACAAATATGCACGGTCAACGGTCCTGAAAGTCCCATCCCCCTAATAATATTGTAAGGATTCCGTACTTGGAAGGTTCATTTGAGCATGCGCTGTCTGCGTAGGGAAACATCAACAATTTCTTCGGCTGTTGGCCTCTGTTCTCTGTCCTTTGCTGGCTTCCCGCAGTTAATCAACAAAAGTTCACTTATTGTTAGGTATTAACCGTCGGCCGGGTCGGGTGGCAAGTTCAGAAGAAGAGGAGGTTAGGAGTGATCGTTATATTTAGCAATACAGTCGGATAGTCTGACATTCCGTCTTTGACTATTATTCTCTACTATTGCATTCTACACATAAAATGTCTAAGTATCTGTGTGTCCGTGTCGTGTATGTATCGATGGATGTATGCAATGCAAGGAACTCTAACGAATAACGACTGCAAGTAATTAGTGTCCTCTCTTTCAGTTATTGTTCGTTGGCTTTTTCCTTCTTTAGGTTCATGCTTTCATGTTCTATTAACTAGTTCGTGGTTCAGATGTATTGATTCAGATTGCATTAGCTAGTTTCCTTTTTACCAAACAGACAAGTTCTGATACCCTTTGTAGTAACATTTCTAGCTGTGTGTATTTATGCATCAATTATTGCTTTATTACAGCCTAACTTCAATAATGCTTATCACGAACTACCTATAGTCCCTTATCATTATGCAAATATTTTTGGAGCAGTTGTGTGCTTCTTTTTGCACTTGTGGTATATTATACATCACAAAATTACAACTTATTTCGAAAGATGCTTACAGAGATTGTTTTATTTAATAATTATTTAGTGGAGTTATAACATCGTAGTATTTACTTATGTAGGTACTCTTGTGTACGAGTTCTTATCTTGTCCCTTTGTCACTCCATTCCAAATAAAGAACATAATAATAGCGCTTTATATTCTTAGTACGAATATTTTTGGTTACACCGACCATGGCATAGAATAAATACACGTAGACAATATGTAAATTCATAGGTCTATTATCCAAACTTAAGAATATTTTTATTAGTATAGATACCATAAATATTACTTAGTGTTTTAAGTCATGGGAATTTCAAGGCTAACATGTGTAAGTACCTTTAAGCAAGGGTACATCGCAAATTCTGTGAAACAAAATGTTGATGAACTCTAAAGTCAACTCCTGGAATCGTTGATGCTTATATCCGGTTTGCATGTAAAGAAGTCACCATTTTAGTTACAAAGTTAACATGAATGAGCAATTAACTACCAAATCATGACTTAGTACAGCAACTATGTACATCCTCCAAAAAAGTATATCGAGATTCTAACCTTGTTATAAGGGGCCTTCTAACCAAATGTTCTAACGAAATTAATTCTGTTGATAAGTTTAATTTAGTTATTGCTGCCTATTGTATAAAAATTTCATAAAGGTAATTAACACTATGCTTTATTACATCCACTGGACTAACCTTAATGTCATTGGTGAGTATTGTGAGATTGTGCAATAATTATGCATATTTACAGAGGTCGTGTCAAGCATTTTTGTAAATTCGTCACAAGCAAAATCTTAAAATTGATATTGTCATTGCCGTTAGTTACGTTATTAGTACAATTAAAGTTATTATTAGTTATATACGTTATCTAATTATTATGTCATGATTAAAGACAACACATTCCACAATACGATATTAAATATAGAGGTAAAATCAAAATATTATATGAGTAGTGGATACTAATAAAGCAATTCATAATTTCTCATTTTATATTTATGCCATATAAAACCGAAGCTATAGCTAATGAGTTAACAGAAATTCCACATAAATTTGCGCTAACCATGCCGTCTAAGAAGGGGCGCGCAATCAGATACTTTTCTCACAATCGGAATCAGAACCCAGAAGCTATGAAATGTATATAATTTCGTCTAGACGGGTAAATTCGTTTGGGATTGGGATGGAGGGTTGGGGTTGGTGCTTATATCAAAGGTTAGTGGTAGCGACAGATGGACAAACAATGAAAATGAATTCATTTCTGAAATCCGCATCCCGACATTGGCAAGAAATGATATCTGTTGCGTCTGGTTTTGATAATACAGTAATACAGACTGTTGCTGAGTCTAGCCTGAAAATGAACAGTAGTAGAGTTGCATGAATGTATTCATTTGTACCAGAGGCGGAGAATTATGCTTTTTAGTGTACTCTATGCTCTGATAGTTTGTGCTATTTGATTTGCTAATTATTAGGCAATTATTGACAGCGTTTTTGGTTGGAATTTAGCCCAGCGAAAATATTAACATAATTATATCTAAGTAGTTTTGCTATTACCTATGTTACTTTAACGCTGTAATTAGATAAAAGTATTATTACGTAAAATGTTACTATAATGGCGAATTCCTTAATGCATGGCTTCTTATTTTAGTATGACAATAATTTTACAGGGACAACTCAGATTCTTGTGTCATTGTGTCATAACATGATTCACATAATATTAATAAATAAAAAGCTTAACGGGTCAAATAGCTGAGTGCTTTTTAACGTCAATATCATATCGAAGGATCAAAGTCCACCAAACAAAATTTCTTAGAAGTTTTCTTAATTTTTTTCATTATAACTTGATGTCTTTGTGGAAAATAAGCGAGGTAAACTTGCAAATGCATGCAACTAAGGTATGCAGCATATTATATTTTATAATGTCACGAGTCAGGAGCATGACATGATGAGAGTAAGGTCTATAGCTTTGACAGACAGTCGTTACTAAAGTTTAGGACATTCTAAATTTTGACAAGATAGGAATGAAAAATTTACATGTGTAAAAAGCTAAGTAGCTTATCAACTTTTGTCATCAATAGCGATTGTGGATCTTCGTATACCTACACCTACATGTAAGGTTCATGAATCAAGTAAATAGACGACCGGAGACAATTTCACAAAGGTACACCAATTATAGGTGCCTATGACCTACACTTATACATACATCTCTGATGCGCCGATAAACCAATATAACTATTTCCTGACACTCACCGGACTTTTAAGGGCATACTTAACTTAAGTACAACTTCACAGATGCAGGGCTGGATGTACATCATTTATTTGTAGTATCTACATGAAGTATAGAAAATAAAACCCATACATGTTTATTGATATTTACCACGAATTTTACAAGCATATCGTATATCGGTGTTTGTTTTATTCAACTTCTGATTTTCTTATATTTGTTCAAAAAAGTGTCTATGTAAGCCATTTGGGTCTGGTGCTTTTAACTTGTAAATCACAACTCTTGTCATTGTCATTGGTAATCAGACTAAGGTTAGTATTATTGGAGTTTTAGGGATGCAAACGTTTCCCCTATTATTTAGAAGTTCAGAAATGATTTTTATATGTTCTACCTCTTTCTGTCATTCTTTCTGCCAAAAATGCTCAGATCTTTATAATCTTTAGTCCTTTAAGTAAATGTCACGAAAGAAGTAGCTAATTTGGGAGTAGAGTATTGGCAATGATTAGGGTTCAGTTTTGGTCCCTTTGAAGACTCACTGGTAACATACGACTCTGTCCATAGTACCACGTCGTGTGATCTATATTTAAGTAGGCACTTTTCAGCTAGTACAGTTGTACAGATAACAATTTCAATACCCAAATTATTTTTGTACTGAGTAGAGGAATAATTTCTATAGGATGGACTCGCTAAGTAGGTTATGGACTAAGTACGATGAGTTTGCATGTAACTATACCTCATTTTCCATGCTTATTTCAGGTATAATACCAGATAATACTTTCCATCAAAGGTTGTGTCAATAATGAAAGTTCGAAAAGGGAATAACGGAGAAGTATAGTATGCTCTCAATTGCTCTCGACTGCAGCATATATGTCATTTTGACACCATTGTCACTTATTATTTACAATTAAAGATACTTTTAGTTATACAATTCTGTTCTGCTGCCTCCCTTAAGTTGTCTCGGTCCGTCCTTTTCCCTTGGAAATTTAGTTTACTTCCTTTGGCAATCGCAGTTTTGCCGCACCCACCCGTGGAAATGTGAAAAATTGCTTTTGAATACACACAACGACCAGTTCATGCAATTACATTTAAATTACCTATGAGTATCTCATATACAAGGTGCCAGCAATGAATGGAATGTAATTGCATACTTACTTGCATTCAGAGTTTTAAATTTATGAAGAATGTTTATAATAACCAAATTGGTTACTTAATAGGCAAGGCAACCTTTTCGTAGTCCATCCTTCAATTGCTTTAAAAGCAAAATTTAATCATAAGTAATGCAAGGATATAATACATGCTACTTAAATACGACGATTTTCAATTTTGGTAATCCTAGCACTATGAACACTCCAAGTGTATGGCACTAGATGATATAAAGAATTAATAATTTATCTTCGTGAGTATATAATTATGTGTATTTACGTGTCACTCTCCTAGGATTTCTGATTTTTATAACTGTTCATTAGCATTTTAAT